>JAJMES010000327.1:0-23856 GCA_030574275.1 Pichia sporocuriosa
TTTATTTGGAACAAGGGCGTTGTTTACTGTTATTATTATTACTATTATTATTATTACTATTATTATTATTATTATTGTTGTTGTTGTTGTTTATTAATATAAACCTTAGATCTGATAGATAGATTTAAGTATTTATTTTATTCAAATAGAATAGTATGTCTGAAACATCTAATTCTGTCAATAACCATGATTTATCTTTTAATTTTGATGTAATGTCTTCAATTCAGAATTCGATCATGTTGAAGAAACCACTTGTATTATACATCAAAGATTCACAATCGGATGATTCGGATAAATGGATTAATGATGTCTTATTTGAAAATTCAAATTTATCACATTATTCAAAACAATTGTTATCAGATAATTTCATTCGTCTACAAATTTTAAAACCTTCATCTGATTTTAACAATTTGGTTGCTATAATGCCATCATTTCAAAATGCTATTACACCTTGTATATTTTTCATTTTTGCAAGTCAAATAATTGATTTTATTCCAAAGGATATTGATAAAACTTTGATAGACGATAAAATCAAAAATATTTATCAAAATTTACATAATATACAAGGTAGAATAATGGCTCAACAGAGTATACCATCAACAGAAGAATTACAAGGATCTACTACTATAACACAAGAACATACAAATTCGATAAATAATACAACGGAACCATCAAAAGTTACAAATAATGAATCAACATCACAAACTTCGATTAACACCTCAAATAAAGATTTGCACAAAAAACAAGAGAAAAGATCGTTAAAGGAAGAATCTGCGGAGTTAGCGGCTAAAAATTATAGAGAAAATTTATTAAAACAACAAAGACAAGCTCGTATTGATCGTGAGCGTATACTCCATTTACTAGAATTAGATCGTAAAGAACATAAAAAAAATAAACAAGATAAAGATATTGAGAATGATGTAAATAAAGAATTAAATCAAAATATACATGAAAATATGCATAATTTTAAAATTTTAAATTCTGAAATATATACAATTCAACTTAAATTATTAGATGGTCGTACAATTCGACATCAATTTAAAAATACTGATAAATTATTAAATGTACGTGATTTTGTACTTGAAACATATCCTGATTATAACAATTTCTCATTCTATTTTTTTAAAAATATTGATCGTATTACTTTTGGCGATGCTGATGAAAACAAGACTTTGATGTTTTTAAATTTGAATAGGTCAACACTTATACTTAAACCGTTAGAACCTGAAGAAAATTCTAGAATGGCAACTGCAAATGAATATGAAAATTCATCATCTTTTAGTTGGCTTAAGAATAGAATGTATTCATATTTATGGCCGAATCAAATAGATGAAGCAAAGGAAACTAAAAATACAAATAGAAACAATAATAAAAATAAGAATAAGAATAAAAATTCTGAGAATAATTCTGAAGGGTATATTACAACTGACTCACAGCTAGAAGATGAAAGTGATAATGATACAGTATATCATACTCCATTACTAGGGTCCACGACACCACTTAATTCATCATTGCGTCCAACTATGAGCAGTTTTAATCTTTATGGCTCACAGGGACTGCTGTCGACATCGTCCAATTCATCTTCGGTCCAAAATATCCCACATCTCGCAATTTCTGAGGGTTCTTATCAACAACAAGAAATCCCAACAAGAAATATAACGCCTATACCGGGAAATGAAGTGCACCCCAATTTGAATACTATAAGAACTGATGATGTCGATGTTAATAATGGTAATAGTATATCATTACAATTACCTGATGATGATTGATAGTATAAACTCAATCCAATATATAATAATTGTAATATTAATATATGTCTAGTTTAATTTAACATAATTTATAATGTTTGCTTTTTTTTTTTTTTTTTTGAAAGGATACTTACGTTATTGTGTATTGTACATTATATTTTAGAGAGAAGAGCAGGTATACATTATATAGTGTTAGTGAAAAAAAGTTAAGATACATATAGAAAAGGGAAAATGAGAATAAAAGCTTAAAAATAAAAACAAGAAAGAGGAAAAAAAAAGGAAGGGAAATAAAACTCATGATACATTGGACATTAGAAAAGGAAGGACATTTAACCAATAAACATTTTAATACTATTCTCCATTAACCAAGTTAAAAGAGAGTGAAGTCGGATCTGCAAATTCTTCAAACATCATAGAATAGATGTCATTTAGTAATTCTTCTTTATTTGAAGGAGTAGCCATATCAGATAGAATATTTTGTTGTTGAGCTTTGGTATCTGCATCAACATCAACATTAATGTCAGCATCAGCATCAGCATCAACATCAACATCCATATCGTTAAAATTAGCATTAATACGTCTTTGAGAAATATTGTCTTCGTTCATTATTTGCTGGCTTCCAAGATTTGGCGTTGTCGCACTGTTGTTTGGCATTATACTGGAAATAGTAGGACCTGGACCAAACATAGAACTCACACCAAGAGCAAAACTATCCACAATGTTCATGTTCACAGCATAAGTTGAGTTATTTACAGAATCAGAATTATTCATTGCAACAAAGTTAAGACCATCAAAATTCTCAGATTTGTTAGTTGCATTCTTTGATCCATTTTCTTTGATTGATGATAATCCTGGAAGTATTGGAATAATATTTTCAAGTTCGTTAGATTTGTAGCTAGTTTTATCTGCAGATAAAGATGGTGAAGTCTTATTAATTACATGTGCTGAATTATCATAATACTTTTGGGATGCTCCATTTTCAGGTAAGATACAAAGATCAGATGGTGTTGTTGACATTGATGCAGCAGATACTAATGAAGAATGCGAATTTGAATTCGAGTTAGAAGATGAAAGGGTATTCGTTATTAATTCAGCATCATTTTGATGTGACGTCTTTTCTTTTGCTGAGTTGAATCTTTCATCATTTGAATAAACTAACATGGAAGGCATAACAGTATTTTCATCAAATTTATTACTACTACTGCTACTACTACTACTACTTCTGTTATTATTATTGGTAAACATTTCAGTAGCGGAATTTTTAGACTCTTCCTTCATTTCAAATGAACTTGAAACAGGTGTGATATTTTTTGGTTTATTATCTATTAATATAGATGCATGTTTTTCACCAGAATCACTTGATCTTCTATTAAGTGAAACAGAAGATACATTTTTCGAAGATGCAGTTGAAGAAGATGAACGAGTTGAAAATAATGAAGTATATTGTTTTCTCTTTGGACCACCGAAATCAAAAGTTAAATTTTGTTTGGACATTGTATTTATTGATGTTGATGATGGACGTTTAGTGCCAATCAATGAAATTAAATTTGAATTTGAATTTGAATTTGAATTAATATTAGTATTAGTATTGGTATTATTATTATTATTCGTAACATTAATAGTATTGGCATTAGTATTAGTGTTGGTATCAGTATTAACAGAAAGTAAATCATTTATTTCATAATCATTAAGTTTTAAAATAGCATTATGACGAGTTAAAATACCATCAATTAAATGAATTAATTTATTACAAGTTGAATTTGAAGAACTTAAAATGGATAAAGCCCTTTTACCCTTTATAATATCCGTCCACCATTCTAAATTATGCTTTGATTGTGGATTTGAACATTGACAAGCTAAAGGTATTAAAATTGCTTGGAATAAGAAATAAGTAGTATACCAACTTGATAATTGAGTTAATCTACTCCTAGGTCCATTTAAATAATCAATTATACTTTGAATTGTCTTTGATGCAGCATCTAAACAAACACGTCTTGCATTCTTTGAATCTTCTGATAAAGTTGCCTCCTTTGAAGAAGTTTTAGAAGTTTTACCAGTTGAAATTAAAACAATTTTTTGCCAAATATAAGGACGAAATATTAAAATTTGTAAATTTTTAATCCTCCAAATTAATCTTGACCTTGCTAATGTAAACCATTCAGGTATGGTTGAAATATCATTATTAAAATATTTTAAAACAACAGAATTTAAATCATTACTAAAATAATCAGGTAATTTTTCATTAAAATCTTGTAATTTTAAATGCATTGAATGACATTCAGCAAGTGAAGGTGGACATTTTGAAATAATTCTTGTATAAAAAGGATCAGATAAAATACTTAATTTTGATTGTTCAATCATTGCAGAATAAATAGTTGGATAAGGACTTGATGGTAAAGTTGGTGAATTACTTAATGTATAACAAGATAGGAAATTGGCATCATTTAATAAATTATCTAATTTTTCATCATTTATATTAACAGGTAATCTAACATCAATTAATTCAGGATTTGGTATATGTGAAGGTCTACCAAATGTAATTGCAGCACCAGCATCAAACATATAAAGACACCACCAAACTCTACGTTTTAGTTCTTGATCATAAATAAAAGTTTTCAAATCATTAACATTTTTCTTATTTGATTCCTTCAATTGAATTTCTTTATACAAACCTAATGAAACTGACATACTAACAGCTAAACCTAAATAATTCCAACCAGTATTTGGTTTATTCCTTTTTTGAGCATAATTACTTAATAAAATCAATGATACGACATAATCTAAATTACCACATTCGAAAACTTGATTTAAATAAGATTTTGCAATTTTATAATAATAAAGATCAAAATTTTTTGAATCACCATATAGACACCAACAACCTAATGCTAAAACTGTATAATATAAACATAACCAAGAAGGTTGATTTTTTAAATTTGATTTTTCAATATTTTCAATAAATGATTTTTTAAAAATTAAAGGATATGATAAATGATAAGATTTAAAATATGATTCAATAAATTTAAATTGAACCTTTTTATCTAATAAATCAATATTATTATAAGAATCTGAATCAATATTAATAATTTGTTTAGAATTTGAAGTAACATTTAATTCATCAGCTTTCATTATTCTTAAAAATGTTGTACTTGAACCAGCACCTAAAAATCCAGATTTTGTTGATGGATTTGCACCCATTCCATCCAATGAATTAAATGATGTATTATGATGTAAATTTAATGTAGAGGAAGATGGTGTTATAAAAGAATTTAAATTTTGTAATGAAATTGAAGAATTTGATTTCAAAAAATTTGATTTTGGTGAAGAAAAAGGTGAAATTTGGTTTGAGTTTAATGTATTATCGGAATTATTATTATTATTATTATTATTATTATTATGATTATTATTATAATTATTATTATTACTATTATTATTGTTATTATTATCAAATTCTGACCATTCAAAAACTGATTTATCTGTTGAATCAGTTAAATAACGTTCAGGTAATTTTGGTTGAGATTTTAAAGATTTGAAATTTTCAAACTCAAATTGATCATCATTTTCCATTTTAATATTCACATTATTGATATTATTGTTAATATTGTCATAACTATTATTATTATTATCATTATTATTGTTATTATTATTATCATTAGAATTTGCAATCATTGATGAATAATTTAATAAAATTTCATTTAATGATTTATTAGGTATTAATCTAGTAATTATATCTTCTAATTGCCTCACTTTATTTTCAACATTTGTAAGATGTGATCTAGTTAATGGTGATCTAACAGTCTTTGGTGAATAAACACATTCCCATTTATGTGTAATACATTTTGAACAACGTGGTAATTCTTTTGAACATTTTAATTTTCTTTTCCTACAAGAATCACATGCCTGTTCAATTTGGGTATTATTAATATTATTAATATTATTAGTACTATTAGTACTATCAGTACTAATAGTATTATCATCATTATTAATGTGACTCATGATTATTATCTGTTCGGTTCTTACCCAAGGACCTGTAAAGGAGGGAATGGGGGAAAGAAAAGAAACTGATCAAAGAAAGAAAAAAAAATCAAATGATAATAAGTGAAAGAATAATAATCCGAAATATATAAATATATATAAATATAACAGTAACAATATAATGTTACCTATAGGAAGAGGGAAACGTCGTTGATGATTTTAAAAAATAGAAAAAAATAGAAAAAATAAAAAAAATAAAAAAAAATAAAAAATTAAAAAATCAAAAAATTAAAAAATTAAAAAATAAAAAAAATTAAAAAAAAAAGAAAAGAAAAAGGAAAAAATGAAAAATTCATCCAAAAATAATAGAATTTACACAAAATAGAACAAAAATTAACTAAATCAATTACATTGACATAGGAAAAATTTAAAAAAAAATGCGAAAAAGAAAAAGGGGAGAAAAAGAAAAGAGCATTTTTTTTTCTTAAACGATGTAAAATTATAACAAATTAATCATGATAATGATGATGATTATGATGAGTGGGCAGATTTTATCGGTTTTTATTTTTTTTTCGTTCTTTTTCCTTTCAATTATGTCATGTGTTTTTTTTTTCCCTTTTTTTTTCTTTATTCTTAACGTTTAATGAGATGATAATAATTATATTAATCCGAAATCTTCTTATTTGAATTATAATTTAAATTTGAATATTATTTTTTAACGTTTAACAGTTGATATTTCAATAAAAATTAAAATTACATCATTAATATTAAATATTATTGTTTTTGTTATTGTTATTGTTATTGTCAAATATCTCCACTTTTATTTTTTTTTAAATAATTAATTAATTAAATAATTACATGTTTTCCCCACCCTCTGTATTATTATATCCCCCCCTCTTCATTCCTACCCCCTACAGTAATAAAGATCTCCGCTTATTTATATTTGACGGACTCCGCCTTGCGGCATAAGCAAAATTTTTAATTAATCCGATTTAAATTAATCCTTGAAAATAACAAAGGAACAATTAAAAAAAAAAAAAGAAATTCCAAAAGTTTTTCCGCACTTTAATGATCATTTAATTTCTTTTTTTTTTTGATTGTTAAAAAAAATATCGGACTTAATTTTAGTTAAAGATTAGAGTATTACATAGCCGTACAATTATGCCATCATTAGTCTATTTATTCTAATTATTTTAATAATTTATTAACTACATAATTTGCAATACCCATAGAGGATGTAAGTCCTGGACTTTCAATACCAAGTAGACTTACAAATCCAGAATATGGTCCCTCTTCACAACGTATAACAAAATCTTGGAATTGTTTATCACCAGCACCAATTAATTTTGGCCTAATTCCACTATAACTACCATGTAAATATTCACGTTTAATACTAGGCAAATATTTCTTAACAGCTTCAAATGCTAAATCAATATTTTTTTCATTTACTTTATAATTAAAATTATCATTATAATCAATCCATTCAAGATCTGGCCCAAATCTTATTTGACCACCAAGGTCAATAGTTAAATGTGTTCCTAATGATGCAACACCTGGTGTTGGACATGGATAAATTAATCTATTTATTTGTGTATTTGGTCCACTATAACTAAAATAATTACCCTTAGCATAATATCCTTTAACCTTATTAACTGATGGAACAATCATATTGGTAATATTTGGTGCAAATAATCCAGCACAATTTATCACATATTTACTTTTAATACTCCAAACTTCATCATTTTCTTCATCCTTTTTTCCATTTTCTTTTGTATGAATTTCATAAATATCTTCCCCATTTATATAATCAATTCCAACAACTTTTGTACCTAATGCTAAATTACCTTCACCTTCTTGAAATTTGGTATATAAAAAATCCATTAGTCCATGTGCTGATACAATTCCTGTAGTTGGTGAATTTAAAATACCATATCTTGCCATAATTGATGGTTCTTCAATTTTACCCTTTTTTAATGTTATAAATTCAGTAGGTACTTCAATATCTTTTGATTTTAAATGTAATCGTTCTAAATAATTCATTTCATCCTCATTTTGTGCAATAATCCATTTACCACATTGTTTAAGTGGAATTAAATCACGATGTTTATAAATAATTTCTTTACCAAGTATACATAATTTAGTCTTCAATGAATCTGGTGGATAATATAATCCAGCATGAATAACTTCTGAATTTCTACTACTAGTTTCTTGTCCATATTCTTCATTCTTTTCAATTATTAAAACATTATTATTACTAGATTGTTTAACAAGTTCGGCTCCAATCGCTAATCCAACAACACCCGCTCCAATAATAGTATGTGTAAAATCTATTGTATTTTTTACAATTGAATTCGAAAAATTCCTCTTTAACATTAACATTTTACCTTTCTTACTCTGATTTGTAAATAGCTATCTATCCATAATTTCTCATCTATAAGTTTCAATTATCAAAGAAATATCCGATATGTCCCATATAGCGTTAATTGTTTTTCTCTAACTTGTTGTTTCCCCTCATACATCCTCACACGTAGCGAGCGTATCGGATTTTATAAGAGATTAAATTTTAGTCTACACGAGCTTTTGTTCCGAATAATATCCAAATTTAGATGAATCTTTCCGAATTGCTAAATAATTATATTTCCAAATAATAGAGAAGCAAAATTTGGATTTTTGGATCTTCGATATTTCTATGACATATCTGATATTATTAAACAAAAGATCTCATATTTTTAATTCCGTTTATGGTGTTTTCCTTCTTTTTTTTTTCCTTTTTTTTTCTTTACATTATACACATCTATAATATACAATACTAAATGTTAAACCGATTCTGCATCTCACTAATTACCTGCTCGTTTTCTATTTCCTGCTTCTCATCTTTACATATTCTGTAAATATTCACCATCCAACTGACAAACCCAATAAATTTCCCCGATAATCTTCCCAATTTGAACCTTTTCGTCACTAAACTCAAATTCAAGAGTAAATCATTGGTATACCCAATTATTTCAACGATTGCTTTGATTTTTTCCATGTATAAAATTCTCAGACATTTCTCATGGTATTCCGTTATCTTAGATTTTTTTAGCAAAAAATTCTTCTGTATAATTGCAAACTCTGTTTGAACAACCTTGATTAATTTATTTATTTTTCGTAATCTCAACACAAATCGTTTCAAATATATCAATATCATAACTATATATACCTTTGCAACTTGTTTTATGAGAAAATTGATTGGTTTAAATATTTTAAAATTTTTCGTTCTTCTCTCTAATGTCGGGAAAACTGCCTGAATTGCAACAAAATTGTCCATATATGATAGCATATGTTCCAGCTTATCCAATATTGTCTCCTCTATCATTTCATATTTTTGTAAAATGGATATTGTATCTTTCTTATTTCGTGTTTTGTCCCAGTTAAAAAATTCAGTTGTCAACACATTGTTAGTTTTTGACTCATATAATGGTCCAACTGACCCAGAACAAATTGTATCATCTGAATCATTCCCTGAATCATTCATCCTTATCGTCAATATATTCAATTTTTTCTTTAAACTTCTTAAAGATATATATTTTGTAATATTATTAAATTTATCGAATAGAACAAAGCAAAACAAAGCAAAAAAAAGCATAATTATGATATAAACAAACAATATGATAAGCAGGTTTTAATGTCGCATAATCTCAACGTACACACGTACACTCGATTTGAACAATTGTGCGACAAAACCTTTGAAAAAAAAAAAAAAAAACTATAAAAGACTTTACCGCCGCTACTAATTTCTTTGGAAGCATTTGCCCCTCACAATGTGTTTTTTTTTTCTGTTGGAGGTTTAAATTAGTAAACACACACAGTTGCTTCAGGACCACTTATTTGTACGAATTGGTTCATATAGAGTTATTTGACTGCGGTAAAGAAATCATTTTAAATTTTTTTTAATTTTAATTTTAATTTTAATTTAGACCATTGTATTTGTTCTATATTAATTTACTTAATTTGATTTGCAATAAAACACTTAAAATACCATAGTTTAAAATTACACTTTTTTTTTCAGTGTCAGTATTTGTTATACTTATATAAAAGTACTCGTATCAGTAAAGTAACGATAAATACAAAAAATTACAACTTCACATTTGAAATAGTATAAAATTTATTTCCCTTAGGAAAAAAAAAAATTATAATAAGAAAATTAAATTTGCAAAAACAATAATGTTAGGCTCAATTGAAGAATTTGAAACTACCTTGGGTGAACTGAGCACTTTAAAAGCTCCTGGTGTCTCAGGTTCAAGAATTAAAAATTTAAAAGAATTTTTTTTATTAAATGTTGGTGAAGAGGATAAATTAACTAATATTTTAATAAATGGTTGTAAGAAAACTCCTATATCAAATAAATTAGGTCCATTATACGTCGTTGATGCAATTGTTAGGGCTTTAATTGAAGAAATCGGTAGTAATGCAACTGTAGAAATTAATAATAATTCTCCAAACGGCACTGCAGCTGCAGCCGTAAATAAAATTCAAAATAATATTGAAGATTTGTTAAATGATGCTATTCCAAATTCTAATGATGATGTTAAAGAACGTATTAGTAAATTAATTGATATTTGGATTAATTGCTCAACTTTTAAAAGGGAGGCTTTAGATTCAATCAAGTCAAAGTATTATGCAACTCACACGCCTCCTGGAACACCACCAAAGAAAAAAGTTTCATTTGCAGTTACAGAACAAGTAAAGACTGAAAATACTAGCAAACCGAAAGACGCAACATCAGTTTTACAAGCTTTAGCAAATCTAGCAAAAAATACTCCATCACCAAATTCTAATTCAGATACAAATACAAAATTAGCTTCAACAACCAACAATTTACCAAGTTCATTACCATCATCCCAATCTGCAGCTTCATCTGTAATTGCCTCCGAACCAGTAAATTCTTCAAACCCTAATGCCATTTTTCAACTGTTGCAGAATATGAATAAAATGTCCAATAATTCCGCTGCCGCTCCAGCAAATGCAAATGATGGATACAGAGACAGAAGCGATAGAGGAAGAAATGGTGGTAATGATTTTGGCAGAAAGAGAGACAGATCACCAGATCGTTCGGATCCAAAACCAACACATGTTGAAGGTGAAAGAAATGTACCAGGTAATCCACATTTTAGACAAAAGAAGGCATTTATTGATAAAAGCATTCCTCAAGGATGTATTAATGTTTATTCGAGAACAATTTTCATTGGAGGTGTTCCACATAATATGGATGAGGGTCAATTGATTGAAACATTAAGACCATATGCTGAAGTTCAAAGTGTAATTTTGAATACATCAAGAAAACATGCTTTTGTTAAAGTTTATTCAAGAAATGAAGCTGAACAAGTTATTCAAGCATTTTCTGTTTCTCACCCATCTGGTTTAAGGGCTAGATGGGGTGTTGGATTTGGTCCAAGAGATTGTTGTAATTATCAAACTGGTGTTTCAACAATTCCAGTTCAAAGATTAACTGATGCAGATAAAAAATGGATTGTTAGTGCTGAATGGGGTGGAAGTATTCCAGATTTACCATTACAACCAGGGTTGTTTGTTGAAGAACCAGATATTGAAGTTGGTCATGGTGTCTCATCCAAATCAATTTCAAGAAAGATGCCAACTAACTCATCACAAAATGGTCCAAAGTCAGATGGTCAGAATAATAATAGATACAACAACAATAATAATCATAATAATAATACCAGATATAATAACAACAATCCAGGTAACATGCCAATGAACTTTGGAAACAATATGCCACATATGCATCAAAGACAACAACAAATGCCAAATATGATGCAATATCAACAACCAAACATACCGCCTCAACAAATGCCAATGATGGGTCACTCACCATATCAATCAGGCCCATTCCCACAACAAGGTATGATGGGATCACCACCGCCACCACAACAACAACAATTTAACGTAGGTTCTCAACCTCCTATGGATCAAACACAAATGATGGCTGCGATGATGTCAGCTATGTCTCAAATGCAGCAACCTCAAGGTAATGGAAACAATGGTGGTAATAACGTTGATATGAATAATATGTTACAAGTAATGCAATCAATGATGGGTGGTCAACAACCACAACAACCTCCTCAATAGTAATAGTTTCTTTAAGGAGGGAACGAAAATTTGTAAGAATAAAGAGTATGAAATTTTTGAATTTTCAGTTTACAATTTACAATTTACAATTTTTATTTTTTTTCTTAATAATAATAGTATTTATAGTTTTGTTTAAACAATTTTCTAATGTAGCTTAGTATTTATACATCTTTTGGAACGCATGAAGAAAAGGAACTTGCCTTTCTTTCTTCCTTCCTTCCTTGCTTGCTCCATTTTTCTTATCTTTTCATCATTTTTTTTTCCTTTTTTTCTTTCATTTTTTTTCATTTCCTCGCTAGGAAAAAAAAAAAAAAAACGGTCAACGCGAATAGTTGAAATGTTTGCTCGAAAGAAATATGTATAAGAAGGACCAGGTGGCAGTTAATGAAATTTTGAGCACAATAAGGGGTTCAAATAGTGATACAATAAAGTTATACCAAACAAACTTTGAAATGAGCAAAGGTTCAACTTTATTTAGTTTTGACGCATTTGCCAAAACATTGGATGATAGAAAGATCAAAACCAGTACTGGTGGTATAATTACGATTATTTGTTGTATTACAACATTTATATTACTATACAATGAATATGAAGATTACAACCGTATTGTCCTCCGCCCAGAACTTGTTGTAGATCGTGAAAAGGATAGTAAACTTGATATCAATTTGGATGTTACATTCCCATATTTACCATGTGATATAATAAGTCTTGATGTTATGGACTTAACAGGGGATATTGAATTTGATCTTTTAAAGAATGGATTTACTAAAACCAGATTAGATACCAGTGGTAATCCAATTGAAGAAGAAATCACATTTGATGCAAATGCAAATAGTAATGAAAATGGGAATATTGGTGCTGTTGATGGATATTGTGGTCCATGTTATGGTGCTATTGACCAAAATGGAAATGATGATAAACCTGATAATGAAAAAACATGTTGTAATACATGTGAAAGTGTAAGACTTGCATATGCGAAAACTGGATGGAAATTTTATGATGGTAAAGATGTTGAACAATGTGAAAGAGAAGGTTATGTTGATAAACTAAATGCTAGATTAGAAGAAGGTTGTAGAATTAAAGGTGTTGCAGAAATTAATAGAATTGGTGGTAGTTTACATTTTGCACCAGGTACATCAATTTCTATGGGTGGTAGACATGTTCATGATATGTCATTATTTGATAAACATATGGACAAATTTTCATTTGCTCATAAAATCAACCATTTTTCATTTGGTGAAGATTCACATGAATTAGAAAAAATTTTTGAAAATGATAGTCACAATCATCAAACAACACATCCATTAGATAATTATTCTAATGATGCAAATAATAAATATGAGATGTACACATATTATTTAAAAGTTGTTCATACAAGATTTGAATATCTTGAAGGTGCAATTGTTGAAACAAACGAATTTTCAGCAACTTCACATAATAGACCACTTAAAGGAGGTCGTGATGATGATCATCCAAATACAATTCATGCTAGAGGTGGAATTCCAGGTGTATTCTTTTATTTTGATATTAGTCCATTAAAGATTATCAATAGAGAAGAATACAATAAATCATTTAGTGCATTTTTACTAAGTCTTTGTTCTGCAATTGCTGGTATACTTACAGTCGGTGCTATTTTGGATCGTACTATCTGGTCTGCCAGAAGATTTATCAAAGATAAGAAAAGTACTTAAATTAATGAAATTAATCTATATCCTTACTTTTGTACAAAAAACCAACTATAATTAAATTTAACGCGTCAGCTTACATAATCACACAATCATATATAGTTAAAAGAGTAAAAAAAAAAAAAAAAGTAAAAGAAAAAAAGGAAAGAACAAGAAGAGAACAAAAAAAAAAAAACTTTCTACGTGTCTGTTATTTTTAGAAGGGGGGTGAGAAGAGGGAAAAATCCGAAGGATTTTTTTGATTTGGATGTATGCAGTGATTGATTTGAAATATCGCTGGGAACATAGGTTTAGTTAATCGAACAATTACTTGAATATATATACATATATATATATATCTATATTGTTCTAATTATAATTATAATTATAATTATAAACATTAAAAATATTTCATTATGTCGTCCTTTATGACCCCTATTCGAACAACAAGTTTAGCTTCTACTACAAATGGTGGTTCTTCAACTCCTGTGAGGATTCCAACTACAACGATGTCTTCAACGAGTATATTAACAAATCGTCAGGCTAGTTCTAATGAATCACTTTATTATATATGTTTACGTCTGATGAATTCACTTGCAAGAATTCCAGGTATGTTGCCATATATTGAACTAGCATATAATCAAGCTGATGAAGCATCTGAAGAACAAGCTATGTCAATAAGTGGTATAAACAGTTCAAATTCTCATATAAATCAAAATGGTAGAAGTAGAACCAATTCAAATTCAGCGTCAAGTTTGGATATGTCAAATAATACAGTGAATTCAGATAGATTTAGTAATTCTAGTAATTCTAGTAATTTATTAGCAAGTTGGAATAGTTCATTATTTACTTTTGCATCAGGAATATTACCAGCTCAAATTTCATATGATCCAGTCACTCCTTTATCAAAATTATTTAGACAAGGTGCACCATTATGCCTTTTATTTAATACTTTAAAACCTGAACATGCAATTGATATAGTTAGTTCTGATGATTTGAAAATTTGTAAGATGAATATATATCAATTTTTGAGTGCTTGCAAAATTCATTTAAATATAAGAGATGATGAATTATTTCCTATAACAATGGTTTTCTCAGATAATACTTCACATTTATTAAGAGTTATACATTCAATTAATTTTGTATTAAATTTAGAACCTTCATTTGTTTCTCCACCAATACCTGATCAATTAACTATAAGTGATTCAAGATCTAGAATTGTTAAAGAATTAATCGAGAGTGAGAGAAGATTTGTTCTAGATTTAGAAACTTTAATATCTTATAGGGATGATTTAATTAATTCTGAATGTATGTCAAGTGAAAATATCAATTTATTATTCCCAAATTTAAATGATATAATTGATTTTCAAAGGAGATTTTTAATTGGTTTAGAATGTAATTCATCTGTACCTGGTAAATATCAAAGAATTGGTTCTGTTTTCCTTCATGCTGGAGTTGATGGTTTTAAAATATATGAACCATGGTCTTTTTTACAAAATTTTGCATTTGATTTAATTCATAATGAAGCACAAAAAATAAAACATGCATCAAATATTATTAAAGATCCATATGATTTACCAACATTTTTCTTAATTAAACCAATTCAAAGATTAACTAAATATCCATTATTATTATCACAATTATTGAAAGAAACAGACCAATCATGGCCAAATTATCATGAATTACATCAAGCTTATTTAATTTCTAAAGAAGTTGCATCATTTATAAATGAAGCTACGAGAAAATCTGAAAATATACGTCATTTAAATGAATTAAAAGAAAGAGTCATAGATTGGAAAGGATATAACACAAAAAATATTGGAGATTTATTATATTTTAATGTTGTTACAGTGAAAGATTTATTGACTGATGGTCATTCAAATGAAAAAGAAGTACATTGTTATTTATTTGAACGTGTGATATATTTTTTCAAAGAAGCATCATCAAAGAATAAATTACTTGGTTCAAAGAAAATGTCTAATTTATCATTAACTAATGCATTAAACAATTCAACATCTAATTCAGATATGAATTCGACTCCTTTATCTTTGAATGGAATTGTTTACATTAGTAAAATTTATAAAATTTCATCATCTGACAATTCGCCTTATTTCTCAGGTGTAAATGGTCATTTTTTAACTTTAAGATGGAAAGGTAACAAAGATACAGGTGGTTGTATTATGAAATTTAAATCTGATGAACATTTAAATCAATGGAATAATACAATTAGAAAATTATCAATTGATAATGGATTGGATGATATTTATGCGGTACATAATAGTACCAAAAGTATGAGTAGTATTGCAACTACAACAAGTATGTTAACAGGAAATACAAATAGATCTAGTAATACAAGTTCATCAACGACGAATATGAATAATAGGAATTCTGATAGATTAAGATCATCATCAGATTCTACAACTTTCATGAAAAAATTCAGATCAACAAGTAGTTCAAGTTTTACCAATTTATCAAATATTTCATATCCACCATTACCAACGGAGAAAAATTTAAGATCTCTTTCTATTACAAGTATGAATAATTTAACACCAGGTAGTAAAAACGATCGAAAATCTTCTTCAAATGGATCTTTTATTAATAATGATGAAATGATTTCAAATTTATCTAATTTAACATTATCTAAGCCAAAAAGTTCGGATAGTATGACTAATATTAAATTGAAATTTAATTCGGAAAAATCAACAATAAATATATCTGTAGATTCAGAAATATCATTTAAAGATTTGATACAGCTACTAGTGAATAAAATGAATTACAGTATGAGTTCAGATAATGCATTCTCAAGTAAGGATGTCAATTTTAAATTTAAAGATGAAGATGGTGACTATATACGGTTCCAAGGTAATGATGATTGGAATATTGCACGTGAGATGCTAGAAGAAATGGACGACGACTCCCGCATTCTTGAGGTGATTGCAATGTAGACTATATAATTAAATAATGTAGATGAGTTTTTTTTTTTTTTTTATAAGAAAACAAAAAATTCTTAATAGATTAGCAGATAATAAATGATAAAATATCTAAAAAAAAAGATGGTTAGATCAAATCGGTAATATGCGACTGATGTGGGGGAATGTGAACCGGCGTCGATAGTCGTTAATGAAAACAGACTTATTTATTTGTTTTAAGTATTTTCACCACTTATTTAGTGTTCATAATATTCCCATATAATTATTCTACGTAAATACAGATATATTGAAAATCATACCATAACCCATTGCAGTAGTATAATAAAATGCGTACAATCGTGTGTACATCCGAGGACCTGTCAATTGTTCTGACGAATAAAATCGTCCAAATTAGTCATTTGCGCTTTACGTAATTCGAAGAAATTTAGATTGAAACTTTATGTATATGAGTCTAATTATATAAACTGACTTCTTCTCTTCAATGCTTTTTTTCCATGTTTTGGGTTTCTTGTTTTTTTTTTTTCTTTGATTGTTTATATTCAATTGATTAAAGAATATATATATACATATAGATAAAACAAACAGACATGTTATCTCAAGGAAAAAGAAATATGTCTTTCGTTGCTTTACGCTCGGTAAAAGCAGATAAGATTAGAATAAATACACGGGGTAATATATTGAAAAGTTTACAGCTTTCATCTGTAAATACGCTTAAAAGTGGCCCATCAAATTCACAAAATGTATATCAAACAAAAATAAATTTGAATAACAGACAACTTAACAGTATACGTCATTTTTCAACAAGTAGGTTGAATTTTAACACTATTGAAACCGCACTTAAAGATTTAGACGAGGATGAAGTTGAATTATTAAATGAACCAAGGGCAGTTGATACTGTTGACGTCTGTATTGTTGGAGGTGGACCAGCTGGTTTGGCAACTGCAATTCGTTTAAAACAAATTGATAATGAAAAGGGTGATGGTGAATTAAGGGTTGTTGTCCTTGAAAAAGGTGATTTTGGATCACATATATTATCAGGTGCGGTTTTAGAACCTAGAGCATTGAATGAATTATTTCCAGATTTATTAGCAGAAACAGATAAGAATATTCCATTACCTGATGACTTAGTTACATTGGTTAAAGAAGATCATATGAAATATTTATTTAAGAATGGAGTAGCTATTGATTTACCTGAACCATCACAAATGAAGAATGCTGGTAAGAATTACATTGCAAGTTTATCAGAAGTTGTTAAATGGATGTCTGAAAGGGCAGAAGAAATTGGTGTTGAAATTTATCCAAATACTGCCGTTAGTGAATTAATTTTTGATAGTCAAGGCGGTGTCAGGGGTATTGCCACCAGAGATAGTGGTTTAGAAAGAGATGGCTCAATAAGTGAAGACTTTGAAAAAGGTATGGAATTTCATGCAAGAATGACAGTTTTAGCCGAAGGTTGCCATGGTTCTTTAAGTAAACAAGTTATAAACAAATATGAATTGAGGAATGGTGTTAATCCTCAAACTTATGGATTGGGTATTAAGGAAGTTTGGCAAGTTGAACCTGAAAAATGGAAGGAAGGTTTTGTTTCACATTCATTAGGTTATCCATTAAGTGATGGTGTTTATGGTGGTGGATGGATGTACCATTTTGGTGAAGGATTAGTTAGTATTGGTTTAGTTATTGGTTTAGACTATAAAAATCCATGGATAAGTCCATATCAAGAATTTCAACGTATGAAATTACATCCATTTTATAAAGAAGTTTTAACAGGTGGTAAGTGTATATCATATGGTGCAAGGGCATTAAATGAAGGTGGATGGCAAAGTGTCCCTCAATTACATTTCCCAGGTGGTGTTTTAGTTGGTGCAAGTGCTGGATTTATGAATGTTCCTAAAATTAAAGGATCTCATACTGCAATCAAAAGTGGTATGATTGCAGCAGAATGTATGTTTGATAAAGTCGTTGCATTAAAGGAACAACAAGAATCTGAAATGAGTTTGAATCGTGAAGAAAAGGAAGACGAAGAAGAAGATGAAGAAGAAGAGGAAGAAGAAGATGAAGAAGCAGCTGGTGAACCATTACCAGAATGGAAAGCTATTGATTTGAGTGAATTTCAATCTGCATACAAGAATTCTTGGATTCATGACGAACTTTATGAAGTGCGTAATGTAAGACCATCATTTGACTCACAATTGGGTATATTGGGAGGTATGGCAGTTTCTGGTATGGTAACAATGTTGACCAAAGGTAAGGAACCATTTACATTTGAATTTAATCACACTGATTCGTCATGTGTTGAAGATGCAAGTAAATACGAAAAGATTGAATATCCTAAACCAGATGGCGTTTTAACATTTGATTTAATGACAAGTGTTAGTAGAACAGGTACATACCATCGTGAAGGTGAACGTTGTCATCTACGTGTTCCTGATATGGATTTAAAGAAACATAAAGAGATTGCATGGCCTAAATTCAAAGGTGTTGAACAAAGATTTTGTCCAGCAGGTGTTTACGAATATGTTAAAAAGGACGAAAATGGAAGTGATGATGATGTTGAATTTAAAATCAATTCTCAAAATTGTATTCATTGTAAAACATGTGATATTAAAGTTCCAACCCAGGACATCAATTGGACAGTTCCAGAAGGAGGTGACGGTCCAAAATACCAAATGACATAATTATTGTATTTTTATTTCTGTTGTCTCATTGATTTATAAAATTTTTAAACAATTAAGAATCTTAACCTTAATTTTCACTTTAATTTTAATTTTATTTCTAATTTTTAATTTTTGCTCAATTTTTTTAACCCATGCTTTTATTTTTTTATTTCTCTATCATAAATTTTTTTTATATAAAGTTAACTTAGTATACAATTATTATAAATTCCCATTAAACACACGTCCAAGATCAGTTATATTAGTGATTATATGAGAATCAAGTCCTGTAAATTCATTTCCATATAATAATTCAAACTTGGAAGTAGTAAAGCTCCTGTCATTACTCAAATAATGATTATTTCTCAATTCGATTTCATCATTATCATTACCATCATCGTCTTCCATATCCTCATCATCATCATTCTGGTCATACAATACAACATCACCATCATATGTAAAATCCATGGTCGTAATTTTATTAGATTTTGTATACACCAAACCACATATTTCAAATATTTCCAAATTGGGGAGATATGCTAAAGAATGATTAAGCTGTTTTCCAATAAGATGATCAAATAAATATCCATTTTTTGAATAATTATTCAATCTCAAAAATCTTGAATATTGATTAATTATTGAATTGCTATTAACTGAATATGTACAATCATTTTGAACTAGATCTAATTCTTGACCAATAATAAGCAATGTTGAAACTTTAATTGTTTCATCAAATAAATTTAAATTGGAGTTATCATTCAATGATAAAGTTTCTAATATAGAATTACAAATTGGACAACGACAATTATTCAAAAAATTAAGATGAGGGAATAACAATATTGTATCTTCTAAAGTTGGTAATATATTTCCAATTAAATTTTCAGATGGTTGGAAAACATTAATTCTAATATCATATAATGAATCAACATTGTTAGATATTGGAGTACCTAAAATCATCAATAAATTAGAAAGATCAAGGCCATCAATAGTTAAATCAATATTTAAATGAGTTAAACTATTAAAGGACTCACATAATTTTAACAACATCATTGATCTCAAATGATTTTTTTCTGTGTCTTCTTTGATTAAATTATATTTAAGTAATAATTTTTTAATATTAAAGCCATGATGATGCACTATTGTAGATAATTTATCTAATGATTTAACTAAAGTTAGGATTTTAGAATCATCTTGAATGAATAAAGATAAATCAATTAAATTTTCAAAAATTATATGTTTGCTAATTAATAATAGAACAGTTGATGATGAAACATTTGTCAATGTTAAAGACAATTTGCTAATATTGTGCATTATCAAATTCATCTTCCTAAGAATTGCAAAAAATCCAACAATTCGACGATAGACAAAATCGTAATTTTCATGCGTATCCACTAAAAAATGAAGTTGATGTAAACGTTTAATCATTTGAGGAAATGATGTGATCAATTTAAATATGACCATATCTTCATTTTTGCCCAATGTACCTTTAAAAAATAGATTGACAATTTTTGCATTATTGAAAAATCCTATTGAGCCTTTATTATAATCTAAATAATTACAAAAGTTGTGGTCAATAATTAAAGTATCCAAATTAGGTGCATTTTCAAATGTCAAAGGTTGTATTTCTATATTTGTTGGAAATTGATATTGTTTTAAATTTTGAAATATTGGTAAATTAATTGAGTTTCTCCACTGTAAAATATTGAAAACTGAAAGATCATCAAGTTTTTCAAGGTATAATTCAGTTACAAAATCTGAATAATTAAAATTCAAAAATGAGCTTTGTGAAATGGTTTCAAAAAATTTAACAATGTTTTTATTGGATAGTAAAGTAATGGTATTATCAAGTACATGATCATTTCTTCTTGCTAATCCTATATCAATATTATGATTATGATTATCACTATCATCATCATATTTTTTCTCATATCCAACCGGATGATATACAACAATTGAATAAACTGTACCAATGATAGATTCAAATATGTGCTTGTTTGTAATTGCAAATCGTACTTTCAAAGGTACTTCTAAATGATTTGAAATATTTTGTAATACATTTTGAGGAAAATCACAAATATTCATTATTTTGCTATTCTCGTTCTCTCGTTCTCTCGTTCTCTATTTGTCTTCTAATTATTATTATTATTATTATTATTATTATTATTAGACTTAAAGTATTTCTCAGTAATAAATACTATTTCACCTTATTAGATATGAAAAAGCAAAAAGAAAAAAAAAAAGGAAAAAAAAGGAAAAATGTAGTATAGAGAAACAGGTTAAATTCTCTTTCTTTTTTTTTTTTTTTTTTTTTTCACTTACTTATTCCTTCCTTATATTTTTTTTTAATATTATCCTAAAAAAAAAAAGAAAAGCCAAAAGCAAGAACACAATACAAAATAAACAGACAAACAATCAAAATCAGTTACTTTTGCCGCCTCCGAAGTATTCCAAAAATTGACAACTTCAATCTCGTTATCAATTTTCAATCAACAAGTGCCTTGCCTATAAAGTCACTCAATTTTCTCGGCATGTGAACTTACTTAGCCGCGGTGTCAAATATAATTTCTTTTTATGTTACAGGATTTATTTTGTAATTTAAATATATAGATATATATATACAAGACTAAACAATAAGTTCTTTGGATGTAGGGACACTTTCAAAACCGAAAAGACGACCAGATTGAACAATGTCTTCATCATATGCATCTTCAATATTTTGGACTTTTATATTTGAAATTAATGAACAGATCCAAACGTATGATTTATTAACATTGAAGATTAAACTACTAAAAAATTTCAAAGTAAATGTAACGTACATTCTTGTAAAATAGTTTGACCAAGAATCGAATTCACCAGATTGTTTAAGGAAAGATTCAACACTTTTATTTGCTTCATCAACTAAAATTGATAATCTATTAATTGGTGCACCAAAATTTCTGTTTAAACCTTGAACTATTCTCATTGACCTCAGGACAAATACTAAACATAGTGGGAATTTATCAGTATTTTTAAAAAAATCTTTCATTTTTTCCTTTAATAAAACTTGCCTTTCAAAATAATTCATATTTTTCATCTTTTCAATATGAGCTCTCATTGTTTCACTATTTCTATCACCTAAACCAGCCATTGTCATAACCATTTCATCAGCCTGCATACCCCATTCAGTTAAAACACCCATTGTTTTTTCATAATTTTTTTCCATACTATATTTCCAAAATTCAGAATATTGTCTTTTAAAAGTTGGTGTAAAATGTTCATATAATCCATGATCTAAAATGATTAATTGTTGAATAATTCTATCCTTTTTAAATAATTTTAAGAATAAATTATTATTTTCAATTTTAATTTTACGAACCATTAAATTACCAGGATGTAAATCACAATGTACTACACCCCAATTAAAAACTTGTCTAGCGTAAATTTTGGTAATTTGTAACATAATCTTTGATAAATTGAAACCATCATTTGATAAATTTTGATATTCACCAATCAATTTTGCATTTATCCATTCACTAATTAAAATTTTTTTACTTGAAATTTCACTATAATATTTTGGGATATAATATTCATTAGATTTATTAAATTCTGAATCATTCTTAATTAAATTTGTAATCATTATTGCATTTTTATATTCATTCTCAAAATTTAATTCTTCTCTCATTTTTGAACAAACATATTCAACTGTATCATTTAATGGCAGTTCAAAAAACCAACCATAAAATAACATTATATATTTATAAGTAAATAAATCAGATTCTAATTGACGTGAAACTGAATTTTTTTGAATTTTAACTGCAACTTCATCACCATTTTTAAGTATTGCTTTATGAACTTGAGCAATTGATGCGGATGCAATTGGTGTTTCACTAATTGATGAGAATATTTTATCTTTATAATCTTCACCTAATTCTTTCTTTAAAGTTAAATCACAAGTTTCCCAAGATTCAACAGGTGCTTTATCAAATAATAATTTAAATTTATCTTGATAATGTTTTGGAAACATAACACCTTGAACTGCAATCATTTGACCTAATTTAATATATAAACCTTTATTATCAATAATTAAATCATATAATCTTTGTGCATTTCTTTCATGTAATGAATCAATATCATAATCTTCATTAAAATTTAATTTATAATCAATAGATAAAAGTAACAATGTTGAAATGGAATTATAATTTCTCTTGATTAAGCCATAACCTGCATATGTATCACCTAAATATATCAAAGTTGTTGAACCTACCAATCCAATCAGAATTTTTTGCCATGTTTTATACTTTTTTTTCTCAATTTTACTCGTTACAGTATTAAAACTTGGATTAATTTCAGATTTAACTTTTGAAATTGGTCTATTTGTCAATCTAACTGCTTTATTGTGTTGCTTTGTAGCATAAGATCTAAAATTAATTGATGATTTAAATCTAAGATTTGAATTTAAAATCTTAGAAGATGATGAAATTAAATTAGGCAGCATTATATTATAAATATATACATAGATAGATCAATATATATATATATATTTCCTCATAAATCAACTAACAAAAGAGTATACAATAAAATAACAGTAAAAAGAAAAGAAAAAAAAAACAACCACTATTAAATCATCATCCACCTAAAATAAAGGAAATAAAAAGAAAAGAAAATTTTAAACTCCGAAATCCTGGTGTACTGATGTAATAAAAACAAAAAACAAAAAAAACAAATGTCACGTGACATTGAAAAATTTTGCACTGCCTGAAAAAATTGAAAAAAAAAAAAA
>JAJMES010000328.1:0-23053 GCA_030574275.1 Pichia sporocuriosa
ATGTTTGAATTACCAGATTATATTATTTGGTCAAATCCATCACCATCACATCCATTCGGTTTACAATTATGGCCAATTTTTAATAAATTCTTCGAATTAATTACTGGTTATGAAGCTGATAATTTTGATTTTATACCATATGAAACATTCTTAGCAAATTTCCCACATGCAATTTCAATTATTATCTTTTATTATTTTGTTATTTTTGGTGGTCAATTCTTAATGAAAAAATTAAATTTAAATCCAATTAAATTAAATTTCTTATTCCAAATTCATAATTTATTCTTAACTTCAATTTCATTCATTTTATTAATTTTAATGATTGAACAAATTTTCCCAATTTGGTATTATAATGGTTTGTTATTCTCAATTTGTTCAAGTGAAGCATTTACAAAAAGATTGGTTTGTTTATATTATTTAAATTATTTAACAAAATTTATTGAATTATTTGATACTGTTTTCTTAGTCTTAAGAAAGAAGAAATTATTATTTTTACATACTTATCATCATGGTGCAACTGCTTTATTATGTTATACTCAAATTGTTGGTCATACTTCAGTTGAATGGGTTGTTATTTCACTTAATTTAGCAGTTCATGTTTTAATGTATTTCTATTATTTCTTATCATCTTGTGGTATTAGAGTTTGGTGGAAACAATGGGTTACAAGATTTCAAATTATTCAATTTTTAATTGATATTGGTTTTATTTATACTTGTACTTATACTTATTATGCAAATGTTTATCTTGATGGTATTTTACCTCATTTAGGTGATTGTTATGGTACTCAACAAGCTGCATTTTATGGTTATATGATTATTACTTCTTATTTATTTTTATTCATTTCCTTTTACATTTCAGTTTATTTGAAGAAAGACAACAAAAATAAATCTGTTAAGAAGGTAGAATCTAAATTAGAATCAACATCAACTGATTCTGCTTCAAAACCAAAATCAAGAAAAGCATAATAATAATAATGATGATGATGATGATGATGATGATGATAATAACATAAATAATAATAACAATAATAACAATAACAATAATAACAACAATAGAAAATGGACACGCGAAAATACAACAAAAAAATACAAAAAAGGTGAAAAAAACAACGCGTTGGCACTTTAATTCTTTTTATTTTATTTTATTTTTTTTTTCTTCTTCTTCTTCTTCTTCTTCTTCTTTTCTTTCAAATATGTATAAACTTATTGTAGTTATAATAAACAATGATTAATTAGTTATGGAGTTATATTCGATTCTTGGAGATTCAAGTAAAAATAAAAGTGAAAATGTTTCATTTCATTTAGTTCAATTACCAAATGATTTTTTACAAGATTTAAAATCAGATAATAATGATAATAATGATAATAATGTGCTTAAAAAATATGATATTAATGAATTTAATAAATTCAATTTTAAATCAATAAGTGAAAACTCAACACCATTTTTAACGACAAATTCAAAAACTTTTAAAATTAGACAACAAAATCATTCAAATTGTGTCATGTTATTAAAGGATAATATCAATTATAAAAATTTTAATAATTATTTGATCTTAGAAAAGCAATCAGATGAAGATTTTAAGAAGAATAAATTAAATTTAAAAGATATTGAAATAATTGAAATGAAAAGCTTCATCGAATTTGAAAATTTCAAAAATGAAAATAATTTAAATTGTTTTAAAATTGATGATGTTCAAAATATATTTACATCATTTAAGAAAATTTTAAATAATACACCAATTTCACCAATTGAATTTGATAATTTAATTTTAGATTATGATTTCATACCAAATTTTAATAATATAATTAAAATCAATTTAAATATGGAGACAATCTTACTCAATTTAATTTTAAATTGTACAATTGATTTAATCATTGATATAAATAATGAAATCAATACTCAATTAATTTTTAAAATTATTAAAAATTCCTATAATAAATTAATTGAAAAATTTAAATTATCAAATAATCATTTATTAATTCGTGTAATTACATTTATAATTTTAAAATATTTTAAAATTATAGAGAATAATAATGATTCAGAAGTTGTTGAAATTGACCAATTTTTACAATTTACAATACCAAATGGTAATTATAAAATATTACACAATAAAATAATTAAATTTTTAACATTATCAATTTTAACAAAAGAAAATTCAATTTTATTAGATGACCTGTTGATTCAGATTAGACTAAATTTACCTTTGAATTATTTACCAAATTTCGAAATTAATGAAATTTTAAATGGTTTCAGTTATACTGAAAAAGTTGAAAACAATCAATTAAAAATCAACTATTTAACAAATGAAAAATTATCAATTTTTAAATCTCCAAAGGAAAGGTTTTCCAAATTATTCAATTTAAAATCTCAATGGGATTTGAATGAAATTAAACCTTTCATTGATCCTGTAAATACTAAAAATATTAAAATTGATAAATTCTGTTTAAAATATTGTAGGGTTAAACGTATCAA
Source organism: Pichia sporocuriosa (assembly GCA_030574275.1). NCBI lineage: Eukaryota > Fungi > Ascomycota > Pichiomycetes > Pichiales > Pichiaceae > Pichia > Pichia sporocuriosa. The sequence goes on from JAJMES010000328.1 coordinate 2,474, forward strand.
GGATAAGACAATTTTAATGAAAAGGTGATTACAATTACAATTACAATTACAATTACAATTACAATTACTATTACTATTACTATTACTATTACAATTACAATTACAATTACTATTACTACTATTATTACTACTATTATTATTAATAATCGCGAGCTTACTAAGTTTGAATGGCTGGCTGACTTATCATGGAATGTTTTTTTTGATTGTTCAATTTTTTTTTTGTTGTTTGCTTTTTTTTTTCTTTTTTTTTTTCTTTTTTTCTTTTTTTCCTTCCCTTTTTTTATAAATCTATTGTTTGACTGAATAAAGATGTTTTATTTATAAATAAGTATTGGAATTTCCCTTAAATTTCTTGATGATTTTATTATTCGTTTAACTATTATTTGTTTTTTTTTTTTTTCTTTCTTTCCTTCTTCTTGTTTTATCCTCTCATTAAGTAATATTTTTATTATCAAACTACATTCACTAAATCAATATGGCTAATATTGCAATCATTATATATTCCATGTATCAACATGTTGCTACTATGGCTGAAGCAGTCAAGAAGGGTGTTGAATCAACTGGTAATAAAGCAACTATTTATCAAGTTAATGAAACTTTATCTCAAGATATCTTAGATAAGATGCACGCTCCATCAAAATCAAATTACCCAATTGCAACACCTGATGTATTAGTCGAAGCTGATGGTGTACTTTTCGGTATTCCAACTAGATATGGTAATATGCCAGCTCAAATGAAGGCTTTCATTGATTCAACTGGTGGTTTATGGTCAAGTGGTGCATTATATCAAAAACCAGCTGGTATTTTCGTTTCAACTGGTACTGGTGGTGGCCGTGAGACAACAATTTATAGCTTTTTATCAACTTTAACTCATCAAGGTATGATTTTTATTCCTTTAGGTTATACACCAGCATTTGGTGAATTGACTGATTTAAGTGAGATTCAAGGTGGTTCTCCTTGGGGTGCTGGTACAATTGCTGGTGCTGATGGTTCAAGACAACCAACCGATTTGGAAAAGAAGATTGCATTTATTCAAGGTACTGAATTTGTCAATGCCGTTACTAAAATTAATGGAAAATCTGAAAAGAAAGCTCCAGCTCCAGCTCCAGTTGCGCCTTCAAAGCAAGCTAACGCTAAAACTACAACTACAACTACAACTGCAACAAAAAATACATCTAAATCAAATAGTAAGCCAACTCCAGCACCAACTCCAGTTCCAGCTCCTAAAAAGAAAAACCCAATTCGTAGATTTTTCTCAAAACTTTTCAACTGAACACTAAATAAATAAATTATTGGTAGAATTTATTGTTTAATAATTAATAATTAATAGTTAATATTTAATATTTAATATTTTGAAGTATGTATGTGTATGTATGTATTTATGTATAATTTGTAATGGAAAGGCTAAAAACATAATATTCTCTCTAGATAAAACCACAATTATTAATTATACCAAAAAAAAAACAGAAAAGCGGCTCAGCCTAATTAATAATTTATTACTAAAAAATTGGAAAAAAAGAAAAACGCACGCTAAAAAAAAGAAACAGTGCGATTATCCCCGAATGATTGGCTTACCTATTTTTAGAGTTACATAATGTACGAACATACAATATATAGAGGATTATAAAAGAGGAATGTTGTAATTGTCTTATTAATAAATAATAAATAGTAATAGATAATGAATAATAAAAAATGAATAATAAATAATGAATAATAAATATTAAAAATAAACATTATAAAGCATACCAAAACGCTATCACGTAATACCCTCACTTTCTTCTCCCGCCCCTCCGCCCCTCCGCCCTTCTCACTATGAAATTTTTTTTTGAAATTAGTAATTAATTAGTAAAGAAAATTACTGAGCATTTCATAATCCAATTGTTCTTTGTAAGCAAATTTTATCATCTTGTTTGCTTTTTATTATTTATTATTTTTCTATTGTTGTTTCTAAAACTGATGATAATAATATAAATAAACCAATTAGTATCTTTTTTATTTAATTTTTATTCTCGTTTATTTGTATCTCTCTTTTATTTTTTTTATTATGATTAAATTTTATTATCCAAATAAATAAATTAAAACAAACAAACAAACAAATAAATAAATAAATAAAATGGCTCACATCGCAATCGTTATCTACTCTATGTACCATCATATTGCTACTATGGCTGAAGCAGTCAAGAAGGGTGTTGAATCAACTGGTAATAAAGCAACTATTTATCAAGTTACTGAAACTTTATCTCAAGATATCTTAGATAAGATGCACGCTCCACCAAAATCAAATTACCCAATTGCAACACCTGATGTATTAGTTGAAGCTGATGGTGTACTTTTCGGTGTTCCAACTAGATTTGGTAATATGCCAGCTCAAATGAAGGCTTTCATTGATTCAACTGGTGGTTTATGGTCAAGTGGTGCATTATATCAAAAACCAGCTGGTATTTTCGTTTCAACTAGTACTGGTGGTGGTAATGAAATGACAATTGTTAATTTCATTTCAACTTTAACTCATCAAGGTATGTTCTTCATTCCATTAGGTTATGCACCAGCATTTGGTGAATTAACTGATTTAAGTGAAGTTCATGGTGGTTCTCCATGGGGTGCTGGTACAATTGCTGGTCCTGATGGTTCAAGACAACCATCTGATTTAGAAAAGAAAATCGCTTCAATTCAAGGTGCTGAATTTGCAAAATTCACTGCTAAATTATAATTAACTTATTTAAATATATACTAGTATGATATGATACGATATGATATGATATGATATGATATATTATAATAAAATTACGAATTAAATTTAAAAATTGTAAACTGAAAATTGTAAATCTGTATAAGTACTGTTGTATAGTATAATAAATATTTATTTTAAAAAAAAAAAAATCCTTTTATTCATTTATCTATCTATGGTGCAAGTCTAACAATTTCCCATTCGTCATCAATATTTTCACGACGATAACTTAATCTATCGTGTAATCTACTTTGACGACCTTGCCAAAATTCAACTTCTAATGGCACAATCCTAATTCCACCCCATTTTGGTGGACATTCAATTTCATCATCTTTTAATTTTGAAAATTCTTCTTCTTTATCACTCACCATTTTTTCTAATTCTTCCCTACTTTTCAAAATTGAACTTTGTGGACTTGCCCAAGCTCCAATTTTACTACCTCTTGGTCTAACATTATAATATTCTTGACTTTCTTTATGACTTAACCTTTCAACGATACCTTCAACACGTACCTGTCTTTGATATTTCTTCCAAAGGAAGGTTAAACTTGCAAATTTATTACTTTCAACATCTTTCTCCTTTTTACTAGTATCCCAATTTGAAAAAATCAGAAATCCTCTCTTATCAAGTTCTTTGAGTAAAACAACCCTGGATGAAACACGACCGCTTGGTAATGAACATGTTGAAAATACTGTACTCTCTGGAATTTCTTCACCACTTGCAATAGCCTCTTCAAACCATTTATCAAATTGTTCAATTGGAGATTTTACAAGATCTTCTTCTGATAATGTAAATAATGTATACTGATAAGTTTCAGGTGCAAAGACGAGTTTTTCACTTTCGTTATTCTTTTCAATTTCAATAGTTTTATCCTCTGGTAAGTCTAAATTCATTTTTGTCGGCACCTATTCTAATATAGTTTTAATACCAGCTAAAATTGAAAAAAATAATAAGATCAAAGAAGAATTAAACCGAAAAAAAAAAAACAAAAAGCTAAATCATCGTATAATAAATAAATACCCCCTTATTATTTCCAAGAGCGAATTGTCATCATGACCACAAGTTAGTCACACCATAATAATATTTTTATAAAGTTAAGCTAGATCAGCTAGATCAGTTAGATCACTTTCCTTCCTTATCAGTCCACAAATTAAAATATTAATTATTGAGGTGAAATTGTTAATAATTATTTTCTATATAATGGTAAAAATTGCATTATTACTTTTAGACAGTTATACTACAATCGATGGATATGACTTTGCAGATTTAGGTAAAGAACTCATTGAAAATTCAATCAAGCAAATAAATGATAATAATAATAACACATTATCTGTAGAATTTCAAAAATTTAATTATATTGAGTCTATTAATAATTTACCAAAATTAACTGATGATTATGACCTTATATATTTTACAGGATCTGCTAAAGATTCATATCATGATAACCCATTTAACAATCGACTTATCGAATTTATTCAATCCGTTTTCAATTTTAATAAATCTACTGGTAATTTGAAAAAGATCAAATTATTAGGTATTTGTTTTGGTCATCAAATAATATCTCGCTCTTTAGGATTGTCAACCATGCCTAATAGTCTTGGTTGGGAAATAGGTAATACTTTAGTCAGTATATCCGATGCTGAATATGTAAAGCTTGATAATTCGTTAATTCCACATAACTTTGTCATTTCCGAAATGCACAGAGATATTGCAGTTATTAATGGGAATTCTTCAGTTAGTGATGAAAGTTTGGAAAAATTAGGTATTAATATTTTTGGTAATACCTCAGTCTGTAATATTCAGGGTTTGTATAAAAGGGGTGAACTTTTAAGTTTTCAAGGTCATCCAGAATTTTCATCAGATGTGACTTTTAGAATGATAGAGGATAAACTTGAAAATTCTGTTATTGATGAATCATTGTATAATGATGCATTAAATAGGTCTAAAACATTACGTGAAGATGGTACTGATGAGAATGGCAATTTAAAATTACAAAAATGGATTTCACAATTTATTTTTGAAAAATAATCAATTAATTGTATAGAAGAATTAAATACAAAATAAAATTTAAAATTTATTAAAGATTAAAAGGATATAGATACACATACATGTATATAAATATATATAATTTTTACAAAAAAAGGCAATACAATATTCAATGTACAAATAAAGTTATAAAAACACATTCAAAAATAGTAGAGAATACTAAAAAGGGAGGTTAGAGAAGATAAAGTAAGAAAGGAAGAGATGAAGAATAAATAAGTCAAGTCAAATAATTAAAATCAGTTAATTATTGAAATCCTGTTCCATCACCATAACTATAACTTGCTTGTTCATTTCCAATATAACCATTATTCATATGACCTGCATTATAAGCTTGTTGATTACCATAATGCATATCTTGAGGTTGTTGAAAATTAGATTGTGCTCTTGCTTGATTATGTGCTTGTGCTTGTGCTTGTGCTTGTGCTTGTGCTTGTGCTTGTGCTTGTGCTTGTGCTTGTGCTTGTGCTTGTGCTTGTGCTTGTGCTTGTGCTTGTGCTTGCGCTTGCGCTTGCGCTTGTGCCTGTGCTTGAGCATGCGCTTGTGCTTGAGCAGCCTGAGATTGTGCATCTTCATCTTCAGCAGATTGGTCATCACTTGCATTTAAACAAGCTTGAATTAAATTTTTTCCTTCAGCTTTAGTAACTAATGGTTGCAGTTTTGGAGTTGTAAAAGTGTAAACTAAACCAGTTTCAGAAACAACTAATAATAAAACTTGAGTACCTGTTAAAACAGATAATTCATAAGCTTTTTTCATAATACCAGCTTTACGTTTTGAAAAAGTAATATGTCTTCTTGATTTATCTTGAATAAATTTAATTTCAATTTTACGACGTTCACGTTTTGCACCTGTTGAACCTGATTGTTTTGTATCATCATCATCATCTAAATCTTCATCTTGTTGATTTTGAAGAATTTGTTCAGCCTGTGGTTCAGTTTTTGGTTCTTGGATTTCAGACACTATAATAATATAAAAATGTTAGTATTTATATAAATAAACAAATGGATAAACAAACAAATAAAAAAATAAACAAATGGTAATTAGAATACATACTTTTCGCAAAACAAATAAAATTTGATTTATGTTAACAAATTAATATAATTTAATATAACTCAGTGTTGAATTAAACAAACCAAATAATTAAGTCAGTGAGAGATTCTATAAAGGGTAAGTAACACCAAAGAGGAAGCTAATGAAACAAACAAACATGCGAATTGGAATGGCCGAAAAGGGATAATCAACCAATTTGCCTTTTTTGAAAAAAAAAAAATGTAAAAAAAGTTTTTTTTTTGTCTTTTTCTTTCTTTTAGGTGTACGGAAGTTTGATCACGTGACTGTGTAATTGGATGGAATTTTTTTTATTAAAGGGCTACATAACCATTTTTAATTTTAATTGCCGGGTAACGAATGGCAAATAATTGACGAGTAACAACAACAACAACAACAATAATAATAAAATATTTGTTACTATGATAAAAAAATAATTCGATAAGAAAGAAATAGTATTATTTATTAAAATATATTAGATTATACTAGAATCGGTAAGAAATAAAAACGTAAAGTAAGAGATGTAATTAAATATATATATATATAAAAGATTTGAAAGTAATTGAATGGATAGATAGAGAAATAAATAAATAGATAAATAAATAAAAATAATAACAATTCAAGTAATTATTGAAATTAGATAACAATTGAATTTTGGGTATTAATTAAAACTATCGATTAATAGCAATTGAACTAATTGAGATAAAACTTTAATGAATTGATCAAATTTAAATTTAGATTTAAATTTAAATTTCCCCATTCTTTATTAGTACTAATTTAGTGCTTAAACTTCTTAATCATCATAAGAGTAAAGATAGTACATCCGATAACGAAAAGTAAACAGAAAACGACAATAACACCAGCTGGTAACATTTTTTTTATTAGTTATTAATTTGCTTAATTAAGAGCTAGAATTAAAGAGAAAGAAAAGTAAAGTAAAAGAACAGAGAAAAAGAGACAAATTAATCAAGTTCAAGAGGAAAAAAAAAAAAAGAAGACAAAGGTTAGAATATAAACAGTAGCGAAAGCGGAAAACAAATTCAAAAATTTAATATGAGAAAGAGATGGAGAGAAAATAAAATATAAAGAAAAAAAAAAAAAGAAAAACTGTTTGTATACTACGTAATACAAAACATGTGTACATTTGCATTCAAATTTTAGAGCTAATCGGAACAATTAATAATTAGCATTATCGGCTTTAATAAATTAACCGTGGAATTTAAAAAAATTTTATTTACTATTTACCCAATTTAGACATAATATCCATTAGTGAAGATAGAGCTAATTATTGATTGGTTGGTTATTTAATTTTCATTTTTTTATTTTTTGTTGATTGTTTTAATTGTTTTTTACTTACTACTTTTGGAAACATCGCGATTTTCTGAAATTTTTTCTTTTCTTTTTTTAATTAATTAATTAATTAATAAATTAATTTAAAAAAATAAATTATTTTTTTTTTGTTTGTTTGTTTTTTTATATTTTTAAATTTAAATTTCTCGGCTTTTGTCACGTGATTTGCTTTTTTTACCTTTTTTTCTTTTTTATTTGTTTATAATTTTTTGTATTTTTGTGAATTTTCAATGTTTTTCAGTTGTTAAATCATAAATTTTTTTCTATCAATTGTTATTGACCCCAAAAAAATTCACAAAACAATATTTTCACTTATTGCCTTCATGAATTCAATTATGTAATTATTATTGCAAGAATCATCCTTTTAAAATAATATTATGAATAATGTAATACTTACGACATCTTTTATTGTTGTGCCAACTACGTAATGAAATTTTTAATTTTTTTTATCTATATTAATTTTATTCACGTGATATATGTGCACTATGAATGTTTTTTTTTTTTGTTAAATTTGATGGTTTTAATTGTTGATTGTTAATTTATTTATTTGTTTATTTATTTACTTATTTGCTTATTTGTTACTTTAGTTATCTTCTTTTTTTCCCCCCATCCTTTCTCGTTATCTTCTTATTCAATTGATCAATTATTATATTAATTATGTCTTCTAATCCACCACAAGAAAATTGTTGCGCTAAAGTTGTCCTTCATGAAGGTGAACCAAAGGGTAAAATTCAAAAAATTTGTGATTTAAATTGTTATGTTACAGCCAACTATACAGATGAATCAACTAAATATCTGATTATTTTTTCTGATATTTACGGTTTAGACTTAGTAAATACAAAATTGGTTGCTGATACTTTTAGTTCATGCCTTGGCTATCCAGTTATTATAATGGATATCTTAAATAATGACCCATTTGTTGCTGATGGTTCAATGGATTTCCAAAAATGGTTTTCAAATCATACCCCTGAAATAACTGTTTCAATTATTAAACCATTTATGGAAAAATTTACTTCTACTCATAAAATTGAATTCTTATCAGGTGTTGGTTATTGTTTTGGTGCAAAATATTTAGCTCATTATTTAACAATTGATGGTCCAATCAATGTTGGTGCTTTCGCTCATCCATCATTTGTTTCTGATGAAGAATTAGAAAATATTAAAAAACCTTTATTAATATCTTGTGCTGAAATTGATGAAATATTTACTGATGAATTAAGATCAAAATCAAAACAAATTTTACAAAAATCTGGTATTCCTTATCAAATTGATTTATTTTCGAATACTCAACATGGTTATTCAGTCAGAGGTGATCTTTCAATCCCACAAATTAAATATGCAGCTGAGAAAACTCTAACCGATCAAGTTTTATGGTTTAACTTTCATGATCAAACTGCTAAAAAATCATGTTGTTAATCATCCTTCTTTTTTTTGATATTAACTTCAATAGAATATTTAATTAATTGATTAATTATTTATTCGAATGCTACCGTAATAATTTTTCTTTCGATCCCTTTAGGAATAAACTACGCTTTTTTTTGTTTAAAAATCATTGGATTTTGTAGTTGTTATCTTATATAGGAGAATACATAAATATGATAGATTAAATAAACGCTACTGTAAGGAGCTATAAAATTTTGAAGCTGTGAAATATGTTACTTTTAATTGTTTCCATACAAGTTAATTAAACCGCACTTTGAAAGAGAATTTACTTAAAAGTCATTACTATCTTGAATGTAGCCATTCAATTGGTAAAGAGTCCTAAATCATTAAATCAAAATCTTTCTCTTTAAATTTGCGGAATTAGACCTATTTTTTTCCGCATATTTTATTTATCCGGTTTACTATTTAAATAGTATAAAAAGGAACATGCTTTTATTCATCTAATATTAACTTAAACCATTAAACTTAATATATTATATTACAGTTTTTTTATTAACATATCATTTAAACAATGAATAGTTGTTGTACTAAAGTTACATTACATAAAGGCCAATCAACTGGTCGTATTGAATTATTATGTGGTTTTAAATGTTATATCACTTCAAATTATTCCCCAGAAGCAACTAAATTTTTATTTATTTTTACTGATATTTTCGGTATAGAATTTATTAATAATCAACTTGTTGCAGATACTTTTAGTTCATGCCTTGGTTATCCAGTTATTATGATGGATATTTTAAATAATGATCCATTCGTTGCTGACAGTTCAATCACTTTACAATCATGGTTTTCGAATCATCCTCACGAATTGACCAATTCTATTATTGAATCATTTTTTCAAAAGTTTAAGACAAGTCACAAAACAACATTTTTAGCCGGTGTAGGTTATTGCTTTGGAGCAAAATATTTGGCTGATTATTTAACCAAAGATAGTATTTTAAATGCTGGTGCATTTGCACATCCATCATTATTAACTGAAGATGTTATTGAAAATATTTCAAAACCATTACTTATCTCTTGTGCTGAAGAAGACAAATCTTTTAATGATGAATTCCGCAAAAATACAAAAGAAATTTTGCAGAGAAATAAAGTTCATTATCAAATTGACTTATTTTCAAATACAACTCACGGCTTTGCTGTCAGAGGTGATTTTTCAATTCCTATTGTTAAATATGCTGCAGAAAAAGCATTAACTGATCATGTTTTATGGTTTAAATATCATGATATGATGAATAAATAAGTTATCTTTAACTTCAAGTTTTTCTTTTCAATTCTTAAATATTTATATAGGACGAATTTCCCCTACAAAACGCGAAGAAATTTAAATATTTGTAATGTTGTTTATACAACAAAAAATTATTATTTAACTTCTTCTGTTTTGTTTTTTCTTTTTCTTTTGCTTTGAGCTCTTTTTTTTTATTTTCTTAAATAAAATTTGGTGTTTTTTTATAGCAATATATTCATTTAACTATATAATATGTATTTAAAACCTAAACAACTAGTTTTAGCCAAAATCAAGGGATTCCCAGATTGGCCAGCAATTGTGGTTCCACTTGAGCAAATACCTTCAAAATTGAAAACGCCAAAAAACGCCAAATCATTTGAAAATTATTTGCAAAATGATTACGTTTGTGTCAAATTTTATTATGATGATCAATATTCATTGACAAATTTGGGAAATATTAAACCTTTGAATGAACAGATTGTAAATGATTATTTAATTAGCGTTGGCGAATTAAAAAATCTTGAAGAAGGTGGTGATGAATCTTTAAACACGATTAACCAACGAGGTGGTCGTAAGAAGAGAATAACTGAAGCATATTTAAAAGTTAAAGAAGTTCCAGTTGATGAATTTCTTGAATGGGGTAGTTGGGGAAAACCAGCAGTCGTTGAACCAGAACCAGAAGCAGAAGAACAAAATGTTGCTACTACTAAATCAAAAAAACGTAGCAGATCAACAACAACCAAGGCTAAATCAACAAAGACACAGAAAAAACAAAAAGTTGAAAAAGATAAAGTAAAAAGATCAGGAAGAAAGAGAAATCAATCATCTGAAACGCCGGACTCTATTAGCGAGGACGATTTAGTTCTTAATAATGAAGATATTGGTGATGATGACTATATGAGTAGCTTGGAGGAAAATGGAATAATAGAACAAGAAGAAGAAGAGGAAGAGGGAGAAGAAGAAGGAGAAGGAGAAGAAGAAGAAGAAGAAGAAGAAGAAGAGGAGGAGGAAGAAGATGATTGGGAATTTAACAACATAAAATATCCGGATATTAATGTCAACTTCAATGAAATTCCTTCCGCTAATGCTTTAAGCAACGAAGTTGCTGAAATGACAACGTGGTGCAGTGAATTGAGATCTGAGTTACAATCACTGATTTTCCCACTTAAGAAACAGAAGTTAGGAGAGACATTAAAAATTGAGACCGAGACTAAGACTACTGATACCAATGAGCAAAACGAAGGAGAAAATGATAATAAAGCGAATGAAAATATAGAACTTAAAGATACCACAGCGAATGGAGAGGATTTGAAAGCTAATGGAAATATTGCTGAAGTAAAGACTGAAAATGATGACGAATATTCCGACATAGATTACAAAAAAATCAATAAATCACTTGACAAATTGGTTACACCACTATTAGCAGCCGATCTTTCAAAATCAATTTTGAAATCTACCGGACTAATGAAAGTAATTTTGATAATATTGAAAAAACCTGAATTCGAAACACCAACGACCAGGAAACTCAGTAAGTGGTGGAATGAAATATTCCATTTCAAAATAGATATTGACTATCATTGGAGCGATGAATTCACAATTGAAATGCATTTACAAGAAGAAACTGAACGTAAAGAGAGGGAAGAAGAGAAGAAGCGTAAACGTAAAGAAGAGAGGAAATCACAATCGGTAGCAGCCACTCCAGATGTAGAAATTGCGAATGCATCTGTTGTTAAAGATGAAACCCATTGATTTATATTATAAATGTTTAATTTAATGTGTACTTTGTAGAACCTATATTATTGTTAAAAAGAATAAAAAAGAATAAAAAAGAAAAGCGGGTTTTCCCGTTTTGGCAATTTTTCAGAATTGGCGCAATCGTTCCTGAGAAATGTTGAATCGATTCCTCCTTTTGACTGATATCATTATATCTTTTATTTATTCTTTGAAGGATCTTGCATATTACTTTGGTTGAATTATATGATATATATTTTTTATATTATATTATACTATATTATAAACTCTTTTTTTAGACTTTTTTTTTAAAAAAATGTCCAACCAACATTTAGTGCCCGTGAAAAGTCCATACGCTGATGTTACTCTTGATCCATCAACTTCATTACCTGGTATTATTGCAGAAGAAGTAATGAATGAATCTTATGGAGCAACCAATAATGAAACCGATTCAACTTCAAATACCGAAATTGAAAATGATCCTAATGACGGTTATTTGTTACCATTCAATCAAACTATAATGGTTTTGATTCCATTATATTTATTGGTATTTTTGGCATCCTTAGATTCAACAATTTTATCTACATTGATGACAGATATTGCATCAGATCTTAATGCTATTCCATATATTTCATGGATTGCAACTGCTTATTTATTTTCAACATCTATTGTTTCACCTTTAGGAAAATTGAGTGATATATTTGGCAGAAAACCATCATTACTTTTATGTATTTCAGTTTTCACTATTGGTTGTTTGCAATGTGCAACATCAAATTCTGTTCTTTCTTTCACTAGTGGTCGTTTCTTAAGTGGGTTTGCAGCTGGTTTGAATACTTTGAGTACAATTACTACTAGTGATTTAGTACCATTAAGGAATCGTGGGGTTTATCAAGGTTTAGGTAATGTATTTTTTGCTGTTGGTTCAGCAGTTGGTGGAACATGTGGTGGTTGGATTGCACAAAATTGGGGATGGAGAATGGCATTTTGGTGTCAAGTTCCAATTGGTCTTACATGTTTTATTATTATTGTGGTATTTTTTAATTTACCAAAATTACCACATGAAATTGGCAATGAAAATGTTAAACTTTCTGATAAATTTAAAAAAGTTGATGTTTTAGGTATTTTATTAATTGCATTCAATTTACTAATTTTGATTATAATGTCAGGTACACATCTCAATAATAAATTATATAGTTTACTGCTATTAGTTTCATTAGTTATTGGATTATATTATTTATATCAAGTTGAATCTACTCATCCATATGCAATCATCCCAACTAGTTTGATGAAGGATAGGTCTGTTTTAGGTGCATCATTGGCCAATTGGTTTGGTACAATGTATTCATATATTTTAATATATTATTTCCCTGTTTATTTGACAACAGTATTAGATATTACTTCTGAAGGTGTGGGTATTAGATTAATACCTAATATCTTTGCATCATCAGCTTCAAGTCTTTTAAGTGGATTTTATATGAAATGGAGTGGTAAATATAGGACATTTTTAATTACTTTCAATTTATTTGGTGTTGTTGGTATAATAATTTTATTATCTAGAACATATCCTGGTATTACACCTACATTATTTGAACAATTTACTTTGAATACAGTTGCATTAAGTGCATATGCATCAATGTTAACAGTTACATTATTGTCATTAATTGCTGCAGTTCCAATAGAGCATCAAAGTTCAGTTACTTCTATTCAATATGCATTTAGAAGTGTAGGTTCAACATTAGGTACATCATTTTCATCATATATTTTTACCAATAGTTTATCATATTATTTGAACAATAAATTGACAAACAATAAACCAATTGATGTAGATGAAATTACTTTAAATAAGATCATTAATACCGCATTACATGATGCTAAATATATAAGATCTATAGATGCACCAAAATGGGCTGTTGGATTGATGATCGAATCTTACAATATCAGTGTTTGGTATACATTCGTATTTTCATTAATTGCATGTATTGGTGGTTCAATCGCAGCAATAATGGTCAGAGATAGTAAATTACATACTAGTGTCAAGAGATAATGTATTATCCCTTGCTTGATTTATATATCATTTATTCAATCTATTCAATTCATTTATAATAAAAGAGATCACCAGGTCGATCGACTCGCAATAATTCGGAGATATCGTTTTTTTTTCTGTTTTTTCTGTTTTTTCTTTCTCCTTTTGGTGAATTTCTCGGATAATAAATGGTTGTCTGATGATGAAGATGGTATTTTATGCTCTTAGGTAAAGGGAAAATGTTCTCTCTAGGTATTTCTTTTTAGTATTATTTTATCTGTATTCTTATACAGCCTTAGCATTACAACATTTAAAGATTTCTTTATAATAATATCCACACTAGTTTCAGACAATAAAGTTTGAAATTATCACCGAACTTTTTAAACCGAGCAATTTCTTCTGTCTTTTTTTTTTTTCCCTTTTCCTTCTCCTTTTCAAGAAAGAGTTGATTTTATTCTATGTTTTATACTGTATTGTTAATTAATTCACAATTACTTAATTTATAGTTTATTTTAGTGTTATAATAAACCGTCTGAAATAACCATGTCAATCAATACAAAACTTCAAGTATCTGGAATGACATGTACGTCATGTGTTAAATCCATTACTAATGAACTTGAAAAAATCCAAGGCGTATCATCGGTATCGGTATCGTTATTAACTGAAGAAGCAACTATTATTCACGGAGATTCTGTTACAAATGATGAATTATTAGAAAAAATTGATGATTTAGGATTTGATGGATTATTTATTTCATCAGTAGAAATGACGAAAAGTAACAACAACGAATATACAAATACAACAATTGTTCAAATAAGTGGAATGACTTGTTCTTCCTGTTCAAATTCAATCATGAACTCACTGATGCAATTACCAGGTGTTTTGAGTGCTGATGTTTCATTATTAACTGAAGAAGCAACAATTGTTCATGACTCTTCAATTGATCCAAACGAGTTTGTTGAGACAATTGATGATATAGGATTCGATGCCTCTTTACTCTCTTCAATTGCATCAACTTCTTCAACCAATTCTTTATGGTCATCTTTTTATAATGATAAAAATTACATATCAGATGAACGACATAGAAAGATCTTCAAAACTGAACTAGCTATATCTGGGATGACTTGCACTTCTTGTGTAAATTCAATTACAAATTCATTAAGAAAATTAAATGGTGTTGCTGACGTATCAGTTTCTTTATTGACAGAAAAAGCAATTGTTATTCATGATGAGAGTTTACCGATAGATTTACTTACATCGACAATAGAAGATATTGGTTTTGATACTACCGTCATAAATGTAAATGAAATGAATGATGTAAATAATAATAATGATATTGTTGATTCGGATATAATGAATGTGACACTAAAAATTTTTGGGATGACATGTTCATCTTGTTTAAATACTATCGAACAATCTTTATTGAATTTGGGTGGTATACTTAGTTGCAAAATTAGTTTGTCTTCAGAAGAAGCTATAATTACATATGATTCCAATATAATTGGAATTAGAGATATAATCCAATGCATAATGGATTGTGGCTTTGATGCCCTACTCACAAATAAATTAGATTCAACTTCTCAAATTGATTTACTTGCCAAAATAAAAGAAATTCAATATTGGAGGCATAATTTTTTTAATCTATTAAAATTTGGTTTACCAGTTTTATTATTAAGCCATATATATCCAATGGTAGTTAAAAAATGTCATTTTGATCCCGATTTGTTTAGAATAAAGAATGGTTTATTTATAGATATTTTGTTACAATCTATTCTTGGTACATATATTCAATTTTGTTTGGGTAAGAGGTTTTACATAAATTGCTACAAAGCTTTAAGTCACGGAACTGGTAATATGGATGTATTAATTTGTATTTCTACTTCAATTGTTTATTTTTATTCACTGTTCAGCATTATTTATAGTATTTTCATCGATGTTTATCCAAATGTACTTTTTGATACTTCTACCATGTTGTTTACCTTTGTCAGTTTGGGAAAATGGGTGGAGAGTAAGGCAAAGGGAAATACATCTACATCTTTATCAAAACTCCTCTCATTAACACCATCTTTTTGTATAATTGTTGAAAATCCAGAACTATTCAATAATGAGAAAATGGAATCTTTAGACAGCTCACTTATTGAACAAAAACAAATTGGTATTGATTTATTACAGAAGAATGATATTGCAGTTGTTTTACCCGGATCAAAAATACCATCTGATGGTGAATGCGTATTTGGTGTTTCCGAAGTCGATGAATCATTACTTACAGGTGAGTCTATACCTATTAAAAAAACAAAAGGATCTAAGCTGATTGGGGGATCAGTCAATCTTACATCCACCCTATATATGAGAATCATGAAATTAGGTGAACAAACTCAACTTCAACAAATTGTTAAATTAGTGAAGGAAGCACAAATTTCTAGGGCACCTATTCAAAGATTTGCAGATTTAATTGCATCAATATTTGTTCCTTCAATTTTGATATTTTCATTAATCACTTTAATTTTTTGGCTTTTTTATGTTAAAACTGTTCCGACCGATTCTGTTCCAAAGATGTTTATTGATACAAAAGATTCTACCCGTATTGTTTATTTTAAAATATTGCAAGTTGCAATTTCAGTTATTGTTGTAGCATGCCCATGCGCATTAGGTTTAGCAGCACCAACTGCAGTTATGGTTGGAACCGGTGTAGGTGCAACTAATGGTATTTTGATCAAAGGTGGTGAAGTATTAGAAAAGGCAAGTAAGATTGATTGTGTTATTTTTGATAAAACGGGAACTTTGACAAAAGGTCACATGGACATTACAGAATTTAAATTTATTGGTGAATATGAACTTAACCCAAATTTTATGTGGTCCTTATTAAATGCAATTGAATCAAATAGTGAACATCCAATTGCAAAGGCAATTGTCAAAGGTTGTTCAAGAATGTTGAATGAAAATAAAACACCATCTTTTGAACTTGTTTCTATTAATACATATGCCGGCCTTGGTATATCTGTATCGTGTATCGATACTGAATCAAAGAACGAAATTGATGTAAAATTGGGTAACTCTAAATTTTTAAACAATTGTGAAATTTCAAATGCTGACGATTTTACAAAAATTAAAGATGAATTTTTTAATCGTTCCAACATTAGTTCTTTGGCTCATATTTTAATTGGGAATGTATATGCTGGATACGTTGAACTTTCTGATTCCTTAAAACCTGATGCACAATCAATAGTTGAAACATTACATTCTCTCGGTTATTCTGTTGGTATGGTGACAGGTGATTCAGTTGAAACGTCAAGATATGTTGCAGAATTGCTAAGAATACCAATAAATAATGTTCTTGCTGAGTCAAGTCCAGAACAGAAATTAGAATACATTAAAGGTTTACAGAGTAAAGGCTTGAATGTTGCATTTGTTGGTGATGGTATTAATGATGCACCTGCATTAGTTCAATCAGATGTTGGAATTGCAATATCTACTGGAACTGATATTGCTATGAGTGCGGCAGATATTGTTTTACTATCATCAACGTCTTTAGATGAAAACTCAGAATTAGAAGAAGATGAAAACAATTCCAACTCACATATCGGTCTCTTGGGTGTTTATGCAAGTCTTGATATATCCAAATCTACTTTCAATACGATAAAATTAAATTTTTTGTTGGCAATCATTTATAATATGATAATGTTACCAATTGCTATGGGTTTACTTATTATTCCGTTTAATATTACGATGCATCCAATGTTTGCCAGTGCTGCTATGGCATGTTCTTCTACTTCAGTTATTATCAATTCTTTATTTTTAAAACGTTGGAGTTTGAGAAAATTGAACAATAGAATCAATGAAAGACAAAATGCCAAATTTTTTGATGTTAATTTAGGTTGGGATGATGGTATGGCTGATCATAGGGAAAATATAAACCAATTCTCCCTTGAAAGTTTTGTTGTTAATGGTGGAATTTCAGGCTCTAAAATTTCTTTGTGGAAAAAAGCATATAACTTGTTTGTGGGCTTATTTACAAGACAGAATAGGTATTCTTATTTGAATGGCAATGGTGACTAATATTTTAACAACGCAACGCCTGTAAAATAGTAATTTGAAAATGAAAGATTTATATACTGTATAATATACATGTATTTCGCTCAACTATCATTATTCGTAATTATCTTTATTATTTTACACGGATATAAAACTTTAGTTATATATGCTATCTATGATTTCAACCCAGGCTCTCAGCTTCTAGGAATCAATCTATCAAATGGATTATATTCATTATGCATATTATTAGTATTATTATTATTATTACCATCATCTCCAAGATACGATGGTGTCGTTGATGTATTGGTATTATTATTCAAATTGAAGTCCATATTTGAATTTGTAGGTATAAATGTTGCACTTAAATTTACATTTGAATTCAAGGCAGAATTTGTCTTTAATGGGGATTTTATTGGTAAAACAGCACTGGCAACAGATGGACCAATGGAAGCAATAAGAGGGGTGGTAACTGTCAAAGGTGCTTGGTTTAATGGCTCAGTTGCAACCTTTGCCGAATTTAATTCTAGATTCATAATATGTTGTTTCATAACACCAATAGAACGTTCATGTTCAGGAATTTGTCTTAATTTGTTGGCTCTTCTTATCGAAGTCGTTTCTACCTGTTGTTGAGGTGGTGGTGACATTATTGGCTGATGAGAACTTGATGTGGGTGTTGAAGTTGGAATAAACGATAATGACTGTTGATCTTGTAAAAAGTTCCCCATCGATGGAATCGATGATAATTGAGGTTGATCAACAAGGGTAGTCGTTGAAGGAGTATTATTTAAAACCACTTGTTTCAATGTACTAGATTCAAGTTTAATTGTCAATTCTTTTGTGGCACGAGTTAAAATTGATAATGAAGATCGCACTTCATTTAATGTTGGTATATCATCAATTGCAGATTTAGTAGCAGCCAAAATATTAATTATGGATTTAAGAAATAAATTTGTTTGCTCAAATATATTTTTATGCAAATCATCATCCGATAATGAACAAGAATTTGGATTTTTAACCATATTTAAACAATTTTTCACTTTTTTAGTTCTCTCCATTGATATCAAACACTGATTTGTTAATTCTTTAACTTTTGAAGCTATACTATTTAATTCACCATTAGAAGAACTATTGTCAGTATCGTCATTCCCATTATTATTTTCAGCAATTATTGCAGCACTTTTAGCGATTGCTGAATTTATTTGACCATACACCAATTGAGCAGCTTGAATAGTATGAAGAATTAAATCAAATAATTTATCATCATCAATAGTTGTATTCATTGAACTATTAGCAGTTGAATTGTAATCAGTTGATTGATTACTTGAATTACTCAATTCAGAGTCTTGTCTATCTAATTTGGATGTTTGTCTTGAAATTGTTTGTTGTCTAGTCGTAATATTTTGTAAAGAAACCTGTGAATTTGGAGCTGGTGTTCTATTTATTGCAAATAAAGATTTTGATTTTTGAATTGGCATGTTATTATTTTGTGAAGAAATTTCAGTAGAGTTAGCATTAGAAGCAATAGTAGGAACTGTAGAAGTTGTACCAGAGATAGACACAGAAACAGAGGAAGAAGTAGATGATGATAATGGCACAAGTTGTTGATTTCTTATTAAATTATTATTATTAGTTGATGATAATGATGATGATGATGATGATGATTTTGAAGTAAATGGAACTACAATTTTACAAATATTTGTTAACTCAATGAAAAGAGAAAATAATGTAAAATAAGTCATTCTTAAAGAATCAACTCGTATATTTTTTTCGTTTGATTTAAAATATAACTTCAAATTTTCAATAAATTTTTTTAAATCGGTCATTGAATTGATTAATGATAGAGTAAGATGAGCTTTCATACTGGTAGAAATTTCATCTTGATCTTTTTGATTAAAATTTTTTTCAACATTATCAAGAACAGATAATAAAACATTAAAATTAGTCATTGATAAACTCAAATTTATATCTAAAGTTTTCAAAGTTAATAAGAATTGATAATGAAATTTAATAAATTTTTTTGACATAAATAATAAACTTTCCAATGATTTGTGATCATTATTATGATCATCAAGTTCATTTTCAGGCAATGTTGATAATTTTGAAAAATTTTCACGATGTTTAGAAAATTTTGAATTTTCTTCTTGATTTGTTATTATTGATTCTGAATTATTTGGAATATAAAAATTTGGTGAAATTACTTCAGTTGCTGCTGCTACTGATGATGATGATCCAATAGTAAACTTTCTTGTAACTTGATTTGATGTTATTGATGGTGTAGTTGATGAAGATGTTGAAGAACCAATTTGAGATGAAATTGAAGATGAATTAGAATGTACGAATGGTGTATCATGGTTTGAATCATGTGGTGATATAAGATCATCAATATAATTAGAATTAATTTTATTAGATGTTTTGTTATTTATTTCATTTAAATTTGGTGATGCAACATTAGTGTCAAATTGAGATTTCAATTCAGAATGATTTGCAATTTCTGATTCTAAAATATTAGAATTGGGATCACGATGATCAGTTTCATTTCCCGTTTCATTATCATTTTGATTTAAATACTGATTTGATTGGTTTGATTGATCCGAGGTTGATTTAGAATGTGAAACAGATGAACTCTGTTGTCTAAATAATCGTCCCATTCTCTTTTCAGCTCTAGTTGATCTCTGAGATTCACTCATACTTCTAGATCTTGCTTGTTGTTGCATTTGTTGCTGAGCTTGAATGAAAGAATGATCACCTGTTTGAGTTTCTATCTGTTGCATACTATCTAACTACAAACTCTCTAAGATAAAATAAAACCACGCCACACCTTACCAATTTGTAATACTAATGCTAATAAGTATAACAAGAACTAAGATAAACAAAAAATCAAAAACAAATACAAAAACAAAAACATGATATTAAGAATAATAATAATAAATAAAAATGAGCTTTGCCACTTTTTTTTT
>JAJMES010000329.1:0-22286 GCA_030574275.1 Pichia sporocuriosa
TCTTCTTCTTCGTCGTCACTATCAACTACTTCACTCATTTGAGTACCAAATTTATCAATTATATCTAATAAATCATCAAATATATTCAAAATTTCAAGTACCCACTCTTCTTGAAATATTGTAAAATCATTATTTTTTTCACACTCTTCAAGACCTTTTTCCCATGTACTGATAAAATCTTGGAATAATTTTCTTAAACCTTTAAATTCTTCCTTTTTAGAATCAATATTCATTTGTCCAATAAATTCAATGGCAATTTTATTTAAAATAATATTACATTTAGAAAACAATAATCTTATATCATTATCACCAAATTTATCAGATCCTTCATCAATCCTATCAAGTGCATTTTCAATCCATTCTTTGACCTCTGAATCAGGTTTGAATTTAGAAATATCACTTAATGCTTGTCCATAAATACTATAAAATTTAGAATTTAATTTGATATCCTCCTTTCCGCCATTTTCGACACAATTTCTTAAAATTCGGTCACATTCATTAATTATACCATTCAAAATCAATTCATTATTTCTTTCTCCATCTTTCCATGTTTTCCAAAGTCCAATCAACTGTGACATTGGATCGTCTGGATTAACTTCATTTGATAATTCGACTGTAAGTAATTCTTCCTTTGCTTGATCATTACCAACTTTACCCTCTTTGTCGTCAACTTCGATTTTTTGTTTTTTTGACTTGATCTGGCCTAATCCTAACTTTCTCTTACCCATTTTGTTTCTTATTATTCGATTATCAATTAAGAAGGGAAACTGGAAAGTGAAAAAAAAAAAAAAAAATTGATCAACAAAGAAAGAGAAAATGACAAAAAAAATTTTTTTTGCATAAAAATTCGTGAAAAAAAAAATGGCGAAAAAAAAATATCATATGATTTCCTAATAAGGGAATTATTATAATTATTATAATTATTACTATACAACTATTTCAATAAGGTCACTATTTTTTCCAAATCAACATTTTCATTAATAGATAATCCGGTTTCTATAATACGATATTCTTCATCATCGTCTAGTTTTGTATATACATCACAGGCCCAACCAGTAACTATCAATCCAGGAGGTCTACTCTCAATTTTATTACAAATCTCAACTAAACTTCCAAGTCTAGTCCTAATAACTCTTTCATCACCACAACTTGCCCTTTCAACTATTGCAACTGGTAAATTAGATGGCCAATTTTTTTCGTTGATAAGAATTGGTAAGATATCAACGATTCTCTTTATACTCATTAAAAATATAACTGTCCTTTTACTTTCAAACATTGGTAAATTATCAGGTATTTTACCATGTCTACCAACACCTGTACAGATCATAACTTGATCAGCAACACCTCTATGGGTTGTTGGTATACCTGCATTAACAGTAGAGACAAACGCACTTGACAAACCACATAATACATTAACTTTATAATTATGTTTTTGAAAAAATAAAAATTCTTCACCACCTCTACCAAATATATAAGGATCACCTTGCTTTAATCTAACAACATTTAAACCTTTCTCAACAGCTTCTAAACCAATTTTTAATAATTCTTCTTGTGCATTATCTGCATTACCAGGGAATTTACGAGCAATGAAAATTTCCACGTTTTTTGGTATTAAATCTAAAATTTCTTGTGGGACCAATTTATCGGCTAAAATTAAGTCAGCCTCATAAATGGCATTTAATGCACCGATTGTTAAATTGGAAATTGAGCCTGGTCCTGAACCAATTAATGAAATTTTACCAGATTTTGAAATTGAATTTTGGAAATTATTATTATCATCATCATCATCTAAATTATTCAAATCGTCATTTAATTTATCAATCGAAATTCTACCTAATTCATTTAATGGATAATAATCAATTATCTGTGATAACCATTTTAATTTTTCCCTTTTATTTAAAACCTCATTTGAATTAATCAATTTTCTTAAATTCGATACATTTTCAATAATTTCATTTATATTTGGTGGGATTGATTTAATTATTTCCCTTTTCAACCTTGAAGACATTTTACATCCTTGTAGATTGGTTGTAATACCGATTTGTAAATTATTATTATTATAAGTTGATAATAATGTAAAAGTTGAATATTTGGATGAATTGAATGTATTTATTGGGATTCTATTCTCACAACAATTTTCAAAAATTTCAGCATCATCTAAGGAGGATGATAATAAAAATACTCTATCTATTATATTTTTAACCTTTTCTCTACCCAAGGTAAATAAATCATTTATTTCAAAATTTTTATTTAAAATCCTCAACTTTGAAAATAATGATGAGTCTGATAATGATAAACTTGGTAAAATTTCGTCTTTATTTAAATGTTTATTAATCAAAATAACTTCATTTGGATTTGAATTTAATGATAAGTTCAATTTATTGATTAAATTTTTTGAAATGGAATTTGAATTATTATCATTATCATCAATCAATAGTATTGATTCATTAGATGTATTAAGTTGTGTAAGAATTTTCATTTTATCGTTATCTGGTTTGAAAAAAAAAAAAAATTCCCTTTAGCTGTTCAATAAATCACTTTGAAAAAGGGCTGTAAAAAAAGAAAGAAAAGAAACTTAAGGAATATAGAATGAATTTATAGTTGATAAGTAAATCTATTGATCCAATGAAAAATTATCGATTGCAAAGAGAGAAAAAAAAGAATAAACTGTCATAATTCATGTTAACAAAAGGTTGGGTGCTCGAAAAGGAAACTGTGGCGTCTGATGGCACAATGTCACGTGTGTGTTTACGTAAGTTGGAGAAAACAAACTCTTTCAAGGGAAAGAAACAGAAACAATTCGGATCTAATATACGCCCAGTGGTGTAATATATCCCCAGGTATAAGCAACATCATCATATAGATAAAAAATACAAATGTATTAGAAACAATTATCATCTGGTATACTGCTCACCATATTTTTTTTTCACTAAATTCAACGGCATTTTCCGGAAGAATATATCGGAGATTATCGGAGTGTGTCCAAAAAGTGAGGATGATGAGGGTGATGGGGATGAAATAAAATAAAATATATTACTGTCAATTTGTTATTGTTTCAAGTTCGGCTTTGATGGATGTCAACTGAAAATTTAGTTAATGCCACTTTAATCACACGATGATATTTTAATAAATTATTTGTAGGAACGGAAAAAAAAAAAGTATATATAAAAACAAAGACTAACCAAATTGTTTTAAAAACCCTTCATATTCCTACGTTTTTTACAATATGAAAAGCTAAACTTATTTATATTTGTTTTTCCTATAGTTTTTTTGTTTTGTTTTGTTTTGTTAAAAAAGAGAAAAAAAAAATCTCTAAATATAAGAACTCCAACAAAACATGTCAAAATTTATACTTTATATAATTGCATTAATCTTCCCACCATTAGCTGTTTATATGGTTGATGGTGCAAATAAAACATTTTGGATTAATTTATTCTTATGTTGTTGTATCTGGTTCCCTGGTATTTTACATGGGTTATATACAGTTTCAAAATCAGATGATAACTGAATTATACAATTAAATAGATTAAATAGTTTAAATAATTGAATAATTAAATAATTAAATAATTAATAATTAATAATTAATAATTAAATTATGTCAGCTCGTTTATCAGTAAAAAAAAATCAGCCAGTAAAAATGGAGAATTTTTTATTTTTTTTTTGGTTGTTGTTTTTCTTATCTTTCAATATCTGAATTTTTGTTATTTTTTGTTTGTTTGCTTGTCTGCTTTATCGTTTGATTTTTTATTGTTTGACTGTTTTTATTTTCTTTCTCTTTGCTTTTCTCTCTTAACCCTTTTTTGTTCATTATCAATTAAATTATAGAATTGAATTACTAGAATTACTAGAATTACTAGAATTACTAGAATTACTAGAATTACTAGAATTAAAATAATATAAAATAAAATAGAAATGGCTATCAACAAATGGGCTTTAATAGCAATATCATGTATTGTTCCACCATTATCGGTTTTCTTATGTGATGGATTTGGTAAATCATTCTTTGTTAACATCTTCTTCTGTTGTTGTATTTGGTTCCCAGGTGTTTTACATTCTTTACACATTGTTGGTAAAACTAGATTCAAAGATCTACCTGAAAAATAGGTTATTATGTTTTATTGTTAAGTATTTACTTAACAAATAATTATTTCTTCTTTTCTTTTTTTTTTAATTCTCATTTGATAATATTTATCTATTTACAAGCTATAATTTTTTTCCCCTTTCTTCCCTATATATATATAATAACTTAATAACTTAATAACTTAATAACTTAATAATAATTTTATTTACTATAAAAAGTAAAAAACTATATACATAATACTATAACATATTTTTTTCCGATTAAACTTAATCAAATTGTGGAACTAACATATCCATAACTGGAGATTGAATTAAGAAAACACCAGCTGCAAATAATAAGACATTCAAACCAATTTTAGCAACTGGTGTACTGAAAAATCCTGGTTCAGTAGTTGGTTTATCTTGTGGCATAGCAAATCCGTTCATTGTATTGATGTGTGTTTATATTTGTTGTTGTTGTTATTATTATTATTATTATTATTATCCAAAACAAATGAGTGAGTTGAACCAATGTTAAAATTCCCCCATCCTTTGACAGGATCGTTCACATAAAAAAAAAAAGGAAAAAACATTTTTTTTTTGTTGGTCGTCGAAAAACAAAAATAAAAAAAAAAAAACGTCGGTCGACGTGCACCTGTACACCAATGTATTACTCCTTTTTTTTTTCTTTTTCACCTTTGAAAAAGAAACCAAAAAAAAATTGGAGAAATTTCCTCCATTCAAAGAAATTTCATAGGAGATTCCTTTTGTATTTGCTGGCTTTGCTGAACTTTTTAAAGGTGGACAGATATATTTCGATCAATAGAGAATGTTATCCTTTGTGCGTATACCTAAAAAATCAAATAATATTAATAATACTGTTAATATTTGTAAATCATTTTCAAGTTTACAACCATTATATGCACCAAAGAATAAAAAGGATATAGAGGCAAAGAAAGCACTAGAGAAAAGACAAGAACGTAGGGATGCAATAAAGAAATTACAAGCTAAAAAACCTGCAAATTCTTCACCACTTTTCATGAATATCAGTGATGCACTCAGATATTTAAGAGCTAGTGAGGTTGGTAGAACTATTAATGAATCATCAATTTCAATTCAAACTCCAATTTTAAAAGATCGTGGTGTTGCACCATTACAAGGATCTGTTAGACTACCAAAGCCATTAAAAGAAACCAAAATTTTATGTATTACAAATGATGAAGTTAAAATTAATGAAGCAATATCAAATGGTGCATTTAAAGCTGGTGATTCAAAATTGATTGAAGAAATTGCAAATGGAGATTTAAATGTTGAACAGTTTGATAAAGTTTTAGCAACGCCAGAAATTGAACCTTTATTAAGGAAAGTAAGTAAAATTTTAGGTCCAAAAGGTTTGATGCCAAATATCAAAAGGGGTACAATATCTGAAGATTTGAATAATTTAATACTTTCAACCTTAGGTACTCAACCTTTCAGAGAAAGAAATAATTATATTTCATTAACTGTTGGTAAATGTAATTTTACAGATTCTGAAATTTTAAACAATATCTCTGCAACTTCAATTGCATTCAAAGAAAGCATTAAAACAACAAAATCTAAAAAGCCAATTTTAATGGGTCAAACAATCTTAAGTTCAACTCATGGTCCAGGTATTGTAATTAACTTTTGATTTGACTAAAATCCCCCTGTATATATATATATATATTATTTATAAAAACTCACCGTTTTATTATTATTATTATTATTATTATTATAATGATAATGATGATATTAATAAATAAAGTGATGAAAAAAAATGAAAAAAAAATCGCTCTTTTTTCCAAATGTAGCAAAACAAACGACGTGTTTCTCCCCCAAATTGTTTGTGTATTTATGGTGGAGAATACGAGTAATCAATAGAGATAGGTATATAATACGGCATAAAGATGGAAAAGGAAATTATAAACGATAAAAATGAGGAATTCAGTGGAAAGGGGAGGTTCTATATAATTATATCATTGATATTAACAGCATTAATAATTGGATTACCGTCATGGTATTTGACAACATCAGTTGAAAGGTATTCATTGCCAATTGAAGAAATGAATTTATTAAATGATAAATATTTGAATAATATTAAATATAATATACCGATTCAATTGATTGAATTAACAAACCCATTAGAAGGATTCGTTGATGAAGTTCAAAATCTGTTAAATGAAAAATTGGTAAATTCTAATGTTGGAATCAAATTAATTGGCGATAATGATGATGATGACAACATTTATAATTCAACTTGTAAAGTCAAATTAATAGTTAATGAAGATGATGATAAGATTGTCATAAGTCCATATAAAGATAGACTTTTAAAATTGTTTATTACACCTGAAATAATCAAGAATGGATTGGTGAGTGATTTATTAGTTAGAGTTTTAACTGAAAACATCTTCAATTTTGAAATTTCTGGTGATGGCTTAAATTATAATAATAAAATCCAATTGCCATTTAGTTCACACTATAAAATCAGTATTAATTTTTTACACTCAAGTGATAAAATTTTAAATTTGAAAGATGATAAAATTATTTTCAAGGCAATTAAAAATTTTCAAAAGTTTTTAAATTCTATTAGTTCAATTGCCAAATTTACACTTGAATTTCAAGAATTATGGTATGAAGAAAGATTGATTACAACTGATGAATATAGAATTGATAATATAACATATATTAAAGATACAAGTATGTTTATTGATTATTCAGATTGGGGATTAGATCAAAATGTTGAATTAGAACCTGTAATTAATTTGAATTTGTATTTACCTGATGAAGAAACTTTAATTATTGAAAATTCTATTAAAAATTCATTTATAATACCACAATGGGGTGGTGTTATAATCCTAAATAATAACGAAGAAGAAATCGTTGATTATGAAAAATTAAATGAAATTTTTGAAATTTTTGCATTTCAGCTTTTAAAATTAATTGGAATTGAAACAGATTTGGATTCTTCATCTCTATTTTTAAAAATTGATGAGATTATAAGGATTCAAACAATTAAAAATTTAAATAATAGTTTAAAAAATTTTAAAAATTTAATTAAATTAATTAATCAACTTGATACAATTCCAATTCCGTTACAATCAGTTAATGAAATTAAAGAATCAATTGAATTTTTAAATAATTCAATTGAAAATTTAAATAATCTAAATTGGCTTGATGCTTATAAATATTCAATTTCTGCATTAGAACTTTCAAATAATGCATTCTTTCATAAAGATATGGTTCAACAAGCACATTTCCCTGAGGAGCATAAAATGGCTGTTTATTCACCTTTATTAGGTCCATTCATTACAATTTTAACTTTGGCTTTACTGCGTGGTATCAAAGAGATTAAAAATAACTAAATAACTAACCTGAATAATTAAACTGTATAATGTAATAAATAATCTGCCCCTGCATATTTATTGAGTCAAAGAGGCTTTGTTGTTAAGTATTAAAAATTAGTGAGGAAACTTTATTTTTTTATTTTTTTTTTTTTTTTTTTTTTTAATTTCTAATTTTTCTATCAGGCTTTGGCTTTATTGCTTTTTTTTTTCGTTGTCGGTTTTGTCTGAATTTCTTCATCTCTATCTTTATTAGGTTATATCTTTTCCTTCTTCTTTTCTGTCTTTTGTTGGTTCGGATTTGTCTCTTTTGGGTTATATTAGAATCAACAATCAATCTATGATTTCCAAAAAACAAAGATCATTGATTATAAAGTTAGTCTCCTTGTTAGCAATATTTTTTATTGTGTATAAGTTATCGGTCAATAATGATTTCGGTAAAACATTTTCAATTAATAACAATGATATAAACACTGAGATTTCTACAAATCCAGTAGAAAATTTACATAGTGAAGAAAATTTACCAATTGGAATTGATCCATCCCGTGGTAAAGAAATTTTAATTCAAAATTATCAACGTCAAAATGCAACAATTTTAACATTATGTCGAGATGAAGATTTTGAAGGTATAATTACAACAATTAGAAATTTAGAAGATAGATTCAATAAAAATTATCATTATGATTGGGTTTTCCTTAATAATAAAGAATTTAGTAGTAGATTCAAAGAACAAGTTTCGAAATTTGTTTCAGGTAGCGCAAAATTTGGTTTAATCCCTGAAGAGCATTGGTCGTATCCTTCATTCATTGATCAACAGAAGGCTGCAGATGAAAGGAAAAAAATGACAGATGATGGAGTTATCTATGCGGATTCTGAATCATACAGACATATGTGCAGATTTAATTCAGGATTTTTTTATAAACATCCAATTATGGAAAATTATAAATATTATTGGAGGGTTGAACCTGATGTTGAATTTACATGTGATATCGATTATGATCCATTTAAATATATGTATGATAATAATAAAAAATATGGATTTACAATTTCAATTTATGAATTCGAACGTACTATTCAAACATTATGGAAGACAACAAAAGAATTTTTAAATATTCATCCAGATTATCTACATGAAAATAATTTATTAAAATTTATCTCTAATGATAAAGGTGAAACTTATAATTTATGCCATTTTTGGTCAAATTTTGAAATTGCTGATATGGATTTTTGGAGGAGTGAAAAATATGAAAATTATTTCCAATTTTTAGATAAAACAGGTGGTTTCTTTTATGAAAGATGGGGTGATGCACCAGTCCATTCGATTGCAATTGCATTATTTGAAGATCGTGATAAATTACACTATTTCAAAGATATCGGTTATGTCCATGGTGTTTATCAAATGTGTCCGATTGAAGATGAGATTTTTAATACCAAAAGATGTTTCTGTAAAAAGGAGAATGATTTCACATTTGATGGTTATTCTTGTGGTAAACATTTTTACGATGTGATGGGTTGGAAGAAACCTTCTAATTGGAAGAAATATGCTGATTGATTGATTGATTCATTGGTTGGTTTGTTGGATGGTTTTATTTTATTTTAGTTTATTTTATTTTATTTGATTTGATCTGATTTTACTTTATTTTACTCTTCTTTACTTTACTTTACTTTACTCTACTCTACTTTACTTTATTTTACTCTATTCTATTCTATTCTATTTTACATTTAGTTTACTCATATTTACTAGACAATTGAATAATACTGGTATATATCATCATAATCACTATAATCAAAGATAATAAAAAGCCAAAAGTCTAGACTTTTTATCTCCGTAACGGATAAATAAACGCCTCCAAAACCAGAATCGACTCCAACGCGGTAAAAAAGGAAAAAAGTAAACTTTTTTTTGTTGTTCTTAAGTTGATACTTTTCCTGTATTCTTCGGGAATTGCTGTTTTTTGATATTGTTTTTGGATACGTTATATATGTACAAATTTAACTGATAAAGACAAAATAATATGTTGAAAAGGTATAGGGTGATATTAATATATGTTGTTCTAATTAGCAGTTTTATTTATCTTACATTATCATTGTTTAACGTATCACAAGATAATGAATTTTCAATTTTAGATTATAATATTTCTTCTAATGGTAATAATGAACAATTTAATCAGACTAATGACGATAGTATATTAAATGGAATTATTTCAGATGATAATAAAAAAAATAATGAAGATGAAAATAAATCAATTCAATCAAATGAATCGGATCAATATAAGGAAGAGATTGATATTGAAAGATTTGTTGATAAAAATTTATATAGGGAAGATTCTGAACTTTCAGAAGATTTACAAAATGATATTTCTAAAATGACAGATGAAGAACTTAGAGAACAATTAAATATGATTAAAGAAAAACAAAATGAAAAAGATTTAAAAAATTCAAATTTAGATTTAGATTCAGATTCAGATAATGGAGATAATGTTTTAGGAACATTGATTAATAATTCAGAAAGATGTAGGAATGATCAATCACCAGATAAACTACCATGGGCTAAATATGAAATTGAAAGGATTATACCAGATAATAATGATAATTATAAAAGGGAAAATGCAACATTATTTACACTATGTAGAAATTCAGAACTTTATGAAATTTTAGATTCAATTCAACAATTAGAGACAAGATTTAATAATAAATTTCATTATGATTGGGTATTTTTAAATGATGAACCATTTAGTGAAGAATTTATTGAATTAACATCAAATATGATAAGTGGTAGATCAAGATATGGATTAATCCCAAGAGAACATTGGTCATATCCTGAATTTATTGATCAAGAAAAGGCAAAAGAAATTAGAGAGAGTAGGAAGTGGTCAGCAATTACATATGGTAGTAGTGAATCATATAGACATATGTGTAGATTCAATTCATTATTTTTTTATAAACATCCAATTATGAAGGAATATGATTATTATTGGAGAGTTGAACCACATGTTAATTTTGAATGTGATATAATTGAAGATCCATTTAAATTTTTAAAAGATAATAATAAAAAATATGGATTTACAATTTCAATGAAAGAATTACCTAATACAATTGAAACTTTATGGTCGACATCAAAATTATATTTTAATAAATTATCAAAAGATTATTTTAAACAAGAGGAAAACGATGGTAAGAATAATAACAATAATAATAACAATAATAATTTATTAAAATTTATTTCTGATGATAATGGAGAAAGTTATAATCTATGTCATTATTGGACAAATTTTGAAATTGCAAATTTAGAAATATATAGAAATGAAATTTATGAAGGTTATGTTGAATTTTTAGATAAAGCGGGTGGTTTCTTCTATGAAAGATGGGGTGATGCACCAATTCATTCAATTATATTTAGTTTAATTTTGAAAAAAGATGAAATTTTTATGTTTCAAAATATTAGTTATGAACATACAGTTGCAAAGACATGTCCATTAAATGATTCATTTAGGAAATCTGCAAGATGTATATGTAATCCAAATGATGATTGGATGATTAGAAGTGAAAGTAGTTGTAATTTAAAATTTTTACAAGTTAGTGGATCTGAGAAGAATAAAGATTTTGATAAATATTATAATGCAATCCAAAAGAAGAAAGAAGAAGAGGAGACACTGAAGGCAACACAAAAGAAATTACGTATGGAAACTGCCAGGAGACAATCTGAAGCAAGGAGGCAAAAGGCTGAAGAGAGGAGGAAGAAGAGAATAGAGGCTCAAAAGGCTAAAAAGGAGAGATTAAGAAACGAGAAAAAGGCAAGCTGAGCGTGATTCTCGATGTTGATTTTGATTCTAGTAGATAGTTAGTTAGTTAGTTAGTTCGTTAGTCCTTTATTTATCTGTTTATTTGTATATTTGTATTTAAGGATAAGGATGAGGAAAATAAAAACATCGACGCGTCGATTTCAGTAAAATATACCCACCGCATATGATCGACGCGTCGATTTCAGTAAAATATACCCACCGCATATGATCGACGCGTCGATTTCAGTAAAATCTTTTTTTAGAAATAAAATAAAAAAAAAAAATTTTTTCTTTTCTTTTTTTTATTTCTTCGCGAATTTTTTTGCCTTTTTTGTTTTTCTTTTCTCTTTTTTTGTTTTTGTTTTCCTTTTTGATGGTTTTTTTCTCTCTTCCTTTCACTTTTTTCAGATCACTTCTTCATTTTTACAATTCCTTTGAAAGAACAACAACAACTAGACCTAGAACTAAAACTAGAATTAACCAATTATCAATGTTATCATACGTTTCCTTAGCTGTCTTACTTGCTTCTTATATTACACCATCAGTTGCTACACCACCAGCTTGTTTATTAGCTTGTGCTGCATCAGTTGTTAAATCATCCTCAACATGTACCCAATTAAACGAAATTAGTTGTGTTTGTTCTAATGAAAGTTCAAGCATGCAATCATGTCTTGAATCAACTTGTCCAGAAGGTTTATCTTCAACTGCTTATTCAGCTTTCCAAAGTGTTTGTTCAGATGCGGGTGCAGCTATTGGTTCTTCTTCATCTTCTGCTTCATCCTCTGCTTCATCCTCTGCTTCATCCTCTGCTTCATCCTCTGCTTCATCTTCTTCATCTTCTGCTTCATCTTCTTCATCTTCATCATCTTCTTCTTCATCTTCATCTACTTCAACTTCCACTTCTTCCACTGAAATCCCAACTACTTCATCAACTTCATCATCTACATCTTCCACTGTAGTCCCAACTTCATCCTCAATTACTTCAGTTTCATCATCAACTACCTCAGCTGCAACTACTTCCACATCATCTTCTTCTTCAAGTGTTGCGGTTTCTGTCTTCTCACAAAACGAAGCTGGTTCCCTTGAATTAAACGGTCTTTTAGGTGTTGCCGCTCTTGTTGCTGTTAACTTAATCTAAATTTAAAGTTGATACTTTGCCAATACCCCCAATAAAATACTCTCATTTCATCTCGTTCTTTTTATATTTCTGTTTTACTTTTTTTATATATAGATACATAGAGTATACATATAAATAAATAATATTTATCTTGATATCCCCACCCAATCCATTCGTCCCACTAATAGTTTACGTAATTAAAAAGTGAATTTTTTTTGTTTGTTTGTTTTTCTTTCTCTCTCCTTTTTCCTTGCATAAAAAAACAGTAAACAAAACATGAAACACGTTTTTTTAAAAAAAAAATTCCCTTTACGTGTTTATTTTTTAAGCATTATATGTGATTGTATTGTTATTTGTTGCTAATTAAACAATTTTGCTAGATATATATATAATGTATGGGATTCTGCCACTCGAAGAATATGTTGCTAACTATGATTCAATTTTAGAGAATAAACCTTTTAAATTTGGTAATATGAAAAACAGAGTCTTAGATAAATCAAAGTTTTTTCATGATTATTCAGATTATGAAATCTTATTGAGGAATGAAATACCAGAGAAATATTCTAAATACTTTTGTGATGCCAAAAATTTAGAATTTGATGATGAAACTGACATTGAAATTGGGAGATCAAATAAGTTAAATTTAAGTCCAGTTAAAAATATACTAGAAAATGGTATTAAAGATAGTGAGGTTTTATTTAAAAAAGATAAGAAATTCAAAATTGTAAATGGTAAAGATAATGAAGATGATGCTGAATTTTCTCTAGATCTCGGTAATTTATTGAGTAGGAATAAACAGGCTCAACCAAAACCACAATCAAAAAAGGAGTCAAAATATTCATCCGAGAATAATACGAAAGAAATAATCGATATTGATAATATTGACAATTTTTACGAAAAAACTTTCAAAATTTTAAATAAGAATAGTTTGGTAGATAATGATGGTAAACAATTAAATTACATGATTAAATCATTAATTGAAAATTTGAAAGATTTAAAGATTGATAATAATTTATTGAAAACTAATTCAAATGATATGAAAACTATAATAAATGATTTGAATAAATTAATTGATTCATACAAATCGAAGTTAAGGTTATATTATAATGAGAATAAAAATTTGAAGAACATCGTGAAGAACCAAAAATTTTACGATGATGATAATAATAATGATAATATTGATAGTAGTGATCAAATTGATGAAGATATAGATTCTTTAGATAAAAAAATTAATCTATTACAATTAAAGAGACAAAGATTAATTGAGAAAAGAAAACATAATAATTCATATCAAAAGAATTTAAATATTGATGAATTGTCAGATAATATAGTTGATAAATTAATGAAACAATTACAAGATCATAATCAACATAATAATAATTCACATTCTGATTGTCCATTTTGTGAGAATACGAAACAATCAGATATAATATTGACAAGTTTATTAACTTCAAATTTAAAAATATCAAATCAAGAAAATATTATAGAATTGTTAGCTGAACGAATTAAATGCAAACTGGATAAAAATAATGATAATAAGAGCATCCCTGATATTTGGTGATCCTGATAAAATTTTAAATATTTATTAATTAATTAATTAATTAATATATATATATATAGATAGATTTGTATAATTGGTGTAAAATATAAAACAAAAAGAGAAAATTAAAACTTTAAATGAATATAATAAAAGAGAAAACTCTTCATTTCTTCCCCTTCTTTTTATTCTTCGACTTTTTCTTTTGAGTATTTGACTCTACAACTGGTTCAAACTCAGCTGGTGTATTTTCTTTAGATTTGGTCTCTAATTCAGGTTCATTAACGATAACTTCGTCTTTGGTAACATTTGATAACAACAAACTTAAACCCTCCACATCTTCCCCCTTGACATTACAACCCCTTGGACCGAGGGCGTTAAACAATTTTGAAAATTCTTTTATCTTGTGTGTTTTAAATACATGGCAAATTCCGTGCTTTGCATCATAAGTTTTGAATTTAATTATTGATCTTATTTTATCATCTTTTTTACAATGTGTATAAGTGATCGATATCGTTGTACCTGATGGATTAGATTTAAGCAAAGATTGCGTAGATGTGATATATGTATCAATTTGTTTGACCTTCATTCTTGGATTGGCGAGCTTCTATATATAGACCTCCCAATATACATAATTCCAACAAGTAACACCCAGTTTCTACACAAATGGGATAATAAGTGGCCATTCAGAGAAAATCTACAAAAGAAAAGATGGCGAGAAAAAAAAAAAAATATTTTTTC
This sequence comes from Pichia sporocuriosa, assembly GCA_030574275.1. Lineage (NCBI taxonomy): Eukaryota > Fungi > Ascomycota > Pichiomycetes > Pichiales > Pichiaceae > Pichia > Pichia sporocuriosa. The sequence continues at coordinate 14,596 of JAJMES010000329.1, forward strand.
ATTCATTCACTTTTATGTTGTTTGTTTAATTTATATTATATACAAGTTATTTATATATTCGAATATTAGATCTTTTGTTCTAAAGATTCTGGGACTTTATAACCATTCTCTTTCAATGATGCTAACATGGTTGGTAATTGTATACCTAAATCGGTGTCTGATTCACCCAATTCTTTCAAAATACTATTAACAAATTCAACATCTCCAGCCGTAACACCCTGCACTAACAAATAATAAAATGTGTATTTATTTGGTAAAAGTTTGAAATTTTGTGGATTTCTTTTAATGAGTAATTTAATGTTATCCAAAAATTTCTTGGTTTCATCAATATTTGGATTTTTGGAAAATCCTTTCAAAATTGAATTATATAAGAATGCAGTTGGTAAAATACCACTATTTAATGCCTTACTATAATAAATTAATGCATTTTCAGTATCACCCATATCAGTAAATGATGTAATAATACCACTATAAGAAACAGCATTTAATTTCACACCTGATTGTTCTAATTGTTGTAAAATTGAAAATCCTAATTCATGAGTTTGTTTATTCTTCATCAAATTATTTGCAACCATTGTCAATGCAACATCATTGAATTTAATTTTATGTGATTCCATTGTTTCAATAATTTTTAATAAATTTTGTAAAATTTCATCACTTGATAAATTAGATTTTGATGACTTCTTCAATAATAAGTCAATAATTGTTGTCCAGGTGGCAATATCAGGTTGAATATTTTCATACTTATTTAACACGATGTTGTCTAACAAAGTTTCCGCCTCTTTGATGTTCTTTTCATAAATTAATTTACTCAATAATTTATTGAATAATTCAATAGTTGGTTTGAAAGTTTTCTCCTTTTCGTAAATTTTGAATAACTGCAAAGATTCAGTAATTTTATTACTAATTAATAGACATTCAATCATTGCACATTTTAAATTTGAATCAAATAATTTTGGCTCATTCTTTTTCAAATTTTCAACAATTTCTTGAACTTTACTGACATCTTTATCCTTGATTAAATAATTAATATAAATTGAGTAGGATTCAGAGTTTGGTTTAGCTGAATTATTTAATAAATTCCAAACTGATTCAACTTTATTTCTGGAATTTTCAATTGTTAGCTTTGCAAATGAATTTAATAGTTGATTCCAAATATCAACTGTTAATTCAATTTGAAATTGATTCGCAAATTTCCATAGTTCAATAGATTTTGAATATAATTTGGAATTGTTCAAATATTTCATGTAATAAGCTAAGGTTGATGGTTTAATTAAATTTTCCTTACCTTTGTATAATTTTAAATTTTCTTCAATTGTTTTCTCTAGGTAAACAATTTTACCATTCACCGATGCAACTCTTATACCTTTTAAACTTTCAGCTGAATTAATATCAAATGATTCATTTGTATAATTATAATAAAATTTATTAATTAATTCAATTTCTTCATTTGTCAATGATAAATCATTCAAATAATTTTGAAATGATAAATATGATAATGGTTTATCATCACCGTAAATTAATTTGATAAATTCAGGATCAACTTTAGACTCTTTGTTCTCAACTAATGATAATAAATATGAAATTAATCCATATGATAAATAAACATTCTTTTCTGAAAATGAACTCTTACTTGCAAATGCTTTTGGTTTAGTTTTGAAATAATTTGCATTTTCAATCCATAATGTCAATGCATTTAAAAATTTCTTTTCAATAATTAAACTTTTCATATATTTATCAAAATGTGAAACATGAATCAATTCATTCTCAATCAATAACGTGATAATCTCCTTGTATAAAATTGAAGATGGGACATCATTTTTACTAACATTTTTAATTTCATCAATTTTGAATAATAACTTATTACCCAATGAAATCATTGGATAAAATGAACGTCTTTTATCTGATGCGGATGCTTTTTGAAAGATATGTTGTACTTTTTCAAAATATGGGGAAAATTCTGCAAAATTTTGATCTAAAACATCATAAAGGTTTAGCACTAATCTAGGAGGGGTTGAATTGGATTTCTTTTCATCCTTATTATAGAGTGGTTTGGCCCTTGTGTTTGATTTTTCAATTGGTGTCGTTGTAACACTCGATGCACCAACTGTTGAATTGAATCTAACACCACGCAATCCAGCATTAGAAACGGAAACAACCGCTTCTTTCACCAATTTCTTGGAGCAAGCAAAACGTAAAGATCTAGAGAGCATGTTTGATAGATCGTGATCCTATATTGATATTCAGATTACCGTGAAAGAAATCACTCAAAGAAAAAAAACAAGCAAAAAAAATTGTTCGTCGACGACTTTTTTTTTATGACTTTTTTTTGACTTTTTTGGTTTTTTTTTCTTTTTTTTTCTTATTTTTTCATCCCGCCAAATGAGAAGAAGTTGTTGAAGAAATCTTTGAACGTTTTTGCTCTTTCTCACACATGCGATCAAAAAAATGTGGCTTTAAATGATTTTATATATATGTATATATACAACGAACACAAAGAAGTATTCCACTTTGTACAATTAACCTCCAATACAGTAATTTCTTTTACGAGCTCAAGCTCCGTAAGAATCACTTTCTATCAAATAGCTGGAATTAGATTGAACATTTTTTGGCCTTGCTGCATACAGGTTTATCAGGTACTCTTCTGATAAACCTAAACTAGCAGCATACAAAATGAAAAATTCGTCAATTCTCAATGGTTTGCTCTCAGTATCCCTTCCTAATTCATAATTGTTCCAATCTCCATCTGCCAACATTTGAAGATGTCTCTTGGTATACCCTGACGTAAGTCTATATTCTTTTAAAACTCCAGCATTTTCACATTTCCCAAATTGCTCATTTTCAGCATCACCTTTTATTTCATCGGCCTCACGATCCCCTTTTTCTAAAATATTGAGAGATCCTTTCGTATGAGTTGACTCAAGTTTATATTTTTGTAAAGCTTCAGTTTTATTGTTCTCCTCAAAATCTTCCCATTCAATAGCATTTCCAAATTCCTTTAACAAACCAGGGCAATCATAAACATTAACCCAAAGTTGAAATTGTTTATCATAAACATGATCAGGTTCAGTTATACGTGTCAAAGCTTTAGGGTATAACCTCCATATTATTTTTTCATAATCATGGGGGAAATATGCTCTAGCTCCCTCAAAATACGATGGTATCATTACTGATAATTCATCAATCGTATAAACATTATCATTTTTACAATGAACTAATTCCTTTTCGTCTTGAATTTTTCGAAGTTGTTCAATCAATGCAACACTATAAATATTACCTTCCAAAGCAAAAATTTCATTCATTTCAAAATCTTTATCAACTATTTTCTTCAATTTAACATTCATTTCAACTTGTTCTAAATAATCTTTTGTCCAGGCCAATGCAGTTATATCTAAATAAACTCCTGTACTAATATCAATCAATCTACCATCAATTATATTATTACCATCACCTTTTATACGACTATAATATGCCGGATTAATGTCTAATAAATAACTCGACATTGCACTTTGAAATCCATCTTTACTTGAATAATCAACAATTAAGGTTTGGTTGAAATTTCTAGCTAATAAATTTAATGATTCCATAGTTACAATTGCATCAATATCACCATCCCAAGGTAATGATAATCCATTCCTAATCCATCCTAACATTGAACCATAAGCAATAAAAGTCTTTATGCCATTTTTAAAACAAAATCTAAGCCATGTCCTTGTTAATCTATGAATGATTGATTGTCTATAATCATTTAAAATCAAACTACTTGAAATAAATCTCCAATCAAAATGTGATCCCACACTTGTACCATAAAGTTCTGCCTCAAACAAATATTTTGGGTGATATCCTCTAGTAACTCTAATATTCTCCAATTCTTCCAATCTTTCATTTAAAATATAATCATAGTTATTAACATTATCAGTATTTGATAATTTTGATAAATTATCAAGGAACTTTTCTTCTTCCCATAAAAAATCCGTAAATTCCCATTTTGATACTCTCATTACATCATCATCAGTTTTATCTTTCACTGCTAAAAAGGTTTCATCTTCGTTTATCTCTTCATAATGTTTATTGGCAGAAATGATTTTTTCCACATTAAATTTTTTTAAAAACATTGAAGTTCTTTCTCGCAAAGACTCAATATCCCAACCTTTTTTTAAAAATGATTTGATATCTGTATTTGTTAGTTCAAGTTCCCAGTCAATAAATTTTTTCAAGATACTTTTGTTTCTTATAATAGGTTTACGATTAATATTTTTATTTCTATCAACGTTGATCATTAAACTTCCTTCACCTTCAGAACCGAAAACATCCAATAAATAGATCCTTTCCGGAGGTGGCATATTGAATTTTAAATATGAACCACCATATAAAATTCTTCCACTTTCCTTTATCTTGGTATCCGTGGGCCCCGTTATTTTAAATTTATATGGATATCCCTCAAAAGATTCTTCAAGATTCAAACATTTATTCTTAAAATTGATATTTCCTTCACAACCATAAATTAATGCAAATGTTTCACAATTTAATTCTTTCAGATCAGAAATTTGATTCATAAAATCATCAGAATGTATATTTAACCAATTTAATAAATACTGATCATCGTATTTTAGTTTAGAATCTAAATCGACCCAATCTTCCCAACTAAACGGTATACTAAAATCTTTTTTCAGTTTCCCCTGATTTAAATATAGATGATTTTGAATATATAATAATAATGCAGCCGGTGGAAGCCTCGGATCAAATAAATCATCATTATCTAAACCACCCGAATATTCTGGGTATAATTCATTCAAAAATGGTAAAATGATTTTATGAAATGGTGAATAGTTAATTGGTTGATCCATAAAGGAGAGATCATAAATATTTTTATTTCCTTGTAAATCATAATGATTAATTGAAACATATATAAAAGCAAAAGTGATAATTGTACATGAAATCAATATGCTCTTGGCAAAGATGGAAACGGATTTAGACCTAAAGTATAAATCCGACAATCGATGTATGAAGTTTCTATAAAATCCATAAAAAACTTCTTTGTATATACTTTCTTCTGGTTGATGGTAGTCTTCATCATCTTCATAGATCAAGATTTCATTATTTAGTAGGTTATTATAGTAGTTGTTATCCTTTATAGACTTTGGAAGTATAATATTGTTTAAAAATATATCAGGAGAATCTTTTGTATCATAAACAGCCTTTGTTTTTGAACTTCGATCGTGCTTCCAATTGCGTTTGTATCTATCCACTGCTTTCCCCTCTCGCTTGTAACCCATCATCAAATTTGGGGCGATTTGTCAACCAACTATTTTTTATGATGATCTACAGAAGGAAAATGCAGATAAAAATGAACCATTCAAAGATCGGAAAAATAGAAAAATAAAAAAAATAAGAAAATAAAAAATAATGTGAAGAATCGGAAAGCGAAAGAATTATTTTATTATATTATATTATTAATGTAAATCTAATTCTACAACTACATAAAAAATAAGCAAGGAAGAAACATAACCAATTGACTAAAGGGTGTTCTTTTTTTTTTTCAAAATCCATATTTTTCAAGTTCTAAAGGTTTTTTCAATCCTTTAAATTTGAAATACTTATTCATACAAGAAGCACCTTCAAATGTGAAATCTTCCCTCGGATTACAAGAGCAACGGCCTTTGATTCTTACGTCTTCCTTTAATGGACAACTTGTAAATGGACCATGATAATAACCAATATCATCGAAAAAGTGTAATTTGTCCTTATCTAAAAATAGAGCAGCAGCAATTGAATGGACTGGTGCATCACCCCATCTTTCATAAAAGAAACCACCTGATTTATCTAAATGATCAAAATATGAACTGTATGCTTTACCTCTTAAGAAATCTAATTTTCCAATTTCAAAATTTGACCAAAAATGACACAAATTATAAGAATCGCCATTATCATCAGAGATAAAATTTAAGGAATTATCTTTTGCCAAATATGAAGGATTTTTTTGAATAAATTCCTTTGTAGTATCCCATAAACTTGGTATAGTTTCAATGTATTCTCTCAGTGCAATTGTAAATCCGTATTCGTAATCATTATCTTGCATAAATTGGAAAATATCATAATCAATGTCACAAAAAAATTTGACACTTGGTTCAACTCTCCAATAATAATCATATTCATCCATTAATGGATGTTTATAAAAAAAGCCTGATTCATACCTACACATATGTCTATAAGGAATTGAGTCACCATAAATAACACGTTTTTCTTTCATATCGGCTCTTGCCTGTGCAGCTTTTTCCATATTAATCCAAATTGGGAAAGACCAATGTTCATATGGGATAACACCATATTTCGTTTTACCAGAAACAGATTTTGTTGTTTCTAAAATAAATTCATCACTAAATTGGACATCATTCAAGAAAACCCAATCATAAGCAAATTTATGATTAAATCTATCTTCAATACTTTGAATTGATTGTAATAATTCATATAAATCTTCATTACGTGCAAGGGTAACAAATGTTGCCTTTACCTTTTTGGTTGGCTTTTTAATAGAATTTATATTTTTCGTCAATGATGATGTTTTAGTATCATCGAAATCATCATTGGTAACAATTTGATTATTGGATGATGAACCAAAGGTAAAACGGAAAAGCAAGAATCCAATGATTGCAATTATTGCAAATCTGGTAATCTTGCTTTTTACCTGTGACATCGGTAACGTAGCCATTTGTTTTAATGTATCAGCGATATATTCCTTATTCTAGATATTTCATCGAAATTCTCCGAAGAAGAAAGCATAAAACAATAAGAAAACAACAATACAATTTCAGATACATAGTGAAAAAAAAAAAAATTCAGAGACAGAGAGACAATGCGTATGCGTGTCATGTTTATTTTTTTTTTTTTTCCTTCTCTGTTTTCTTCAGATCGATAAAATGTTTAATCTATCATGTTTCAGTTTAATTTATTTATGTTTTTAGTATTTAAATGTTGCAAATTAAAATACAGAAAGGTGCAAAAAAAAATGAAATAAAGTAGAAATGTAAATGTAAAGATAAAAGTAAGAGTAATAGTGATAGTAAAAATAAATAATAATAAAGTAAAGAAAAAAAATGATAAGAACATACAGTTGATTAAATCAATTAATCACCATATTTTTCCCAACCTTCTGGCTTTTTAATACCCTTTAATTTATAATATTTGTTATTACAGAAATAATTCTTGAAAGTAACATCATCATTTGGATTACAAACACATTTTTTCTCTAATCTTGTCTTTTCATTAACTGGGCAATTATGGAATGGGACATGATAATATCCAACATCATCAAAGAAATGAATTTTTTCTTTATCCATGAAAAGTGCAACAGCAATTGAATGAATTGGAGCATCACCCCATCTTTCATAAAAGAAACCACCAGCTTTATCTAAATATTCAAAATAAGATAAATAAGCTTCAGATCTCCAAAATGATAATTTACCAACTTCAAAATTTGACCAAAAATGACAACCATTATAAGTAACACCACCATCATCAGAAATCCAATCCATAAAATTATTTTTATTTAAATATTCTGGATGTTCTTTCATAAAATTTTTAGTTGTTTCCCATAAAGTTGGAATTGTTGCAACATATTCTGGTAATGAAATTGTATAAGAATATTCATAATCATTATCTTGCATAAATTTAAAAATATCATAATCAATATC
>JAJMES010000330.1:0-21868 GCA_030574275.1 Pichia sporocuriosa
TTTTTTTTTTTGATCTTGATATTGGCTTTTTGGTAGATAAAAATAATAATTCATTCATTATTCAATTAAAAAAGAAATTAAAATAAAATTATTATTCATTCTTTATTTTCATTCGTATTTATCATATTAATCAATAATGCAGAAGATATTTTATATTCGAAGGAAACTTCATCAAATGTACAAATTCAAAAAAATTCAGTTTATACTATTGATAATTTCATCTTTACTTTTAATATTGTTCGTTCTTTCAGTATTTTTTGGAGATACTATCTATAACATATTAGACGTAGAAGAGTTTGATAATGAAAATGATTTTGATTATGATCATCAAATCGAGGACAATGATTCATCTTCTATATCATTTTATGAAAAAATGTTGGTTGAATATAAAGATGAAGTTAAATCAACTGAAGATTTACAAAAAAAGGTTATGGATGGAATAGTTGGTAAAAATAATAGAAAGAATGTTGATAAAGCTGAATTGATTCATGATGATAAACTTGAAGTATCATTTCACAAACCTTCAAAAGTATCAGAAAATATTAGAATTGAAGATGAAATAACTAAAAAGATTATAAAGCCTGAAAAGGTGGAAAAAATCATAAAACTTGATAAGGCTGAAATTCTTGAAAAATTTGAAAACACTCAGAAAGATGTCAAAAATATTAAGGTTGAAGATGACAATCAACGAATAATTAAAAATAGTATCGAAAAATCAAATTCGAATAATTATAAATTTGAAAATTCAAATCTAATGCTAATCAAAAAATTGTTCTCAAAAATTGTACCGATAATAAATGAGAGTTCTCCAAAATTTGGTTATCAACTACAAAATGAAAAAGATATTGGAAATAAACGTAGAAGATTCAGATTATCAAAGAAATATTTATCAAGAACATATGGTGATAGTAATATTGTTAATGTTGCAGTTCATGATACTGATGATCGATTCCCAATTTTATCAAGAAATTATTTAAATGATTGCTTATATTTACCACCAGATATGTTTGAATCATTGAAAATATCGCACAAAAATTTTGTTGATAATATACCAGAAATATATGATCAAGGTACTTATACCGGTGAAGGTATTGTATTAATTGGTGGTGGTAAATTTTCTTGGTTATCCTTGCTTAGTATTGAAAATTTAAGATCTGTTGGTTCAAAATTACCAATTGAAATCATGATACCACAACCTGATGATTATGAACCACAATTATGTGAAACTATACTACCAAAATTAAACGCAAAATGTTTACTTTTATATGAAGTATTCCCTGATATTATTAATAATAACGATAAAAGTAAAAAATCAACAGGTGGTTTTAAATTAACTGGTTATCAATATAAATCATTATCATTATTAGCATCAACATTTGAAAAAGTTATATTTTTAGATTCTGATAATATAGCCGTTTTAAACCCTGATCACTTGTTTAAAGCTGAACCTTTCTTATCAAATGGTATGATTTTATGGCCTGATTTTTGGAGGAGAGTTACACATCCAATGTATTATGATTTAGCTGGTTTTAAAATTTCCAATAAAAGGGTAAGAAATTTAATTGATAAAGTATCACCACCTGAACTTTATACAAATTTTGATGATGATCCTGATAATGATATTCCATTACATGATAGAGAAGGTGCAATACCTGATTTATCAACTGAATCAGGTCAAATTATTATTAATAAGAAAACTCATTTTAAATCATTACTTTTAAGTTTTTATTATAATGTTTATGGTCCAAGACATTTTTATCCATTATTTTCACAAGGAGGTAAAGGTGAAGGTGATAAAGAAACTTTTATAGCTGCTGCACAATATTATCAATTACCCGTTTATCAAGTTAATAAACCAGTTGGTGTTATTGGACATTGGCATAAAAATGGATACCAAGGTGTTGGTATGGTTCAATATGATCCAATATCTGATAAAGATTATGAAGATAAATATAAACAAGATTTAATGAATAGGATCTCAAATGAAGGTGAGCATTTTAATTATAATAGATTAGAATTCTTTAATTATTTTAATGATAAAAATTCAAATCCAATGTTTATTCATTGTAATTATCCTAAATTGGATCCAGTTGGTTTGATAAAGGAAAAAAAATTGCTTGACGATGAAGGTCATGAATGGAGATTATACAGTGATCAACCAAATATTGGATTTGATTTTGAAGTAAAACAGTGGAAGTTAATCAATAAATATTTTTGTTCTGATGAACAGGAACTGAGACTCAAATATTTACTTGATTCGAATGTGTCAATGGAGGAATTATGTGAGGCGATTGATGCGAGATTAGATTTCTTATATTCATCAGATATTCGTTTGAATTGGGATTAATGCATTCTATATAAATATATTTTATACTGTAATAGAAAAAAAAAGTAATAAAAAGTAATAAATGATATTTATAATAATGATAGAATTAACTATAAGGAAAGAATAAAAAAATTAAGAATAAAAAAAAAAAATAAAAAAAAGGATATAACTGACTTGTCTATATGTAATTAATGATACAATTTTATTGTTTTTAAATAATGCTTTCCATTTCCGTCGCATAAATAAGTGAATTTTTAATAATTGTCTTTTCATCATTAATTTCACCGATAATATCAGTTTCTTCTTCTACACTTTGATTCTTCTTGGTAAAATCAACAACACCATTTGTTAAATTCCAATTAAAATTTTCAATGAATTGTTGAGTTTCATTAGTCTGTTTCAAAAATAACAGTAATTTTAAATTTTCAATTGGTAGCTGTTTATAAACTTTTTCTAAATCATTCGCAATGTTTAATCTAATGGAATTTAACAATTCACCTTCAAAAAGGTTAAATTCCTTACAAGGAAAGCTATGTTTTGATGAAATCAATTCGTAAATTTTATTGAAGTCACCATCCATAATCCATTTTTCAAATTTAATTGGAATTGATAAAAATTCATCATTTTCAAGTTCATCAACGCTCATATTGAAATTTTGGAAATTTTCTAATTCGATATGAAACATTGACAAATCATCTTGAGTTAATAGTAATAATAAATATAAGCTCAATAATTTATTCATTTGATTATTTTCGGATTTAATACTTTCAATTTCATAAAATGGTTTTAATTGAGTAATAAAATTTGAAAAATCTTGCATTTTTAATAGATTAATTGAAACCAATGCACCAATTTCAAGTAATGATCTAGTAATGAGTAAATCATTCGGATTAACATTACTTTGAATACTAGGCACTAATAAATTATGTTCAAGCAATTGAATCTTTATTGGTGTGAGTAATTTAAAACAAGATTCATACTCTTCTCTATTAAAATTTTCTGTAAGTTTTGCGGTCAACTGTTCTAAAGACATACTGATATTTGTTTTTATACTTATATATATATATACATATATATATATACTGTATAGTGAGTTTTCAATCCTATAGGTAAAGAAAATATACACATGTCAATCAGCTCACAAACCGAAACATGTTTAAAGATCCAAATTGTTTTGCCCTCCACGATAATTGCGCGCAAAACAATTTGGTTATTTCACTAGAGGGTCTTATACAAGTGAAGAATTGGAGGGCATCAGCGTGCGTTTTGTATACAATTCAATTATGATATGAATAGACTAACAGATCAATAGTTGAATAAATAAACTAAATATATATATAATTAAACAATTATGATTGGGGAAGAAAAATATAAACCAAAGAATAATTTAAAATTATATAGATGTATAAATGTATAGATGTATATTGATTGGAAAGTTTAACAGAATAAAATAGAATATGAAATAATATAATGTAACATAAAATAAAATAAATTTAATTAAAATTGGATGGATATATTTATGGTTCCTAATCACCTCCACATTGCCCCCTCCCTCATCAATGTTGTCTTTTCCTTCCTTATTCCCTTTTATTAATATTAATTTTTAACACCGAATTGCTTTTCAGTAGCAACAATAATTTGATCAATACATTCAGCATTGGATAAAGTACTTTGATCACCTAAAGCACCTGCTTCACCACTTACAATCTTTCTTAAAACTCTTCTAACGATCTTACCAGATCTAGTCTTTGGTAAATCATCAACAATAATAATAGTCTTTGGAGCAGCAAATGGACCAATTGTTGCCCTAATACTCAATCTTAAATCTTGTCTTAATTTTAATAAAGTTTCATCATTATTAACAATTGAATTATCCTTTAATTGAACAAAAGCAATAACTGCTTGACCTGTAATATCATCATTAATACCAACAACAGCTGCATCACTAACTCTTTTTGAATCTTCTAATAAAACAGCTTCAATTTCAGCAGTTGATAATCTATGGCCTGAAACATTAACAACATCATCAACTCTACCTCTAATCCAATAATAACCATCATGATCTCTACCAGCACCATCACCTGTAAAATAATAACCTGGATAAGGTTTTAAATAAGTTTCCATAAAACGTTTATGATTTTTATAAACAGTTCTAGCCATTGATGGCCAAGTTGATTTAACAGCTAAGACACCTTCAACATCATTTCCTTCTAAAACTTTACCAGTTGTTGGATCAATAATTACTGCATCAATACCAAAGAATGGTAAAGTTGCAGCACCAGGTTTTGTTGGAACTGCACCAGCCAATGGAGCAATTAAATGAGAACCTGATTCAGTTTGCCAATAAGTATCAGAAATATGACAACAACCATGACCAATTTTTTCATCATACCATTGCCAAATTTCAGAAGCGATTGGTTCACCAACTGAACCTAAAGTTCTTAAAGAAGATAAATCATATTTTGAAATTTCATCTTCACCAGATTTTTTTAACATTCTTAAAGCAGTTGGAGCGACATAAAAATGAGTTGCTTTATTCTTTTCAATAATGTTCCAGAATCTACCAAAGTTTGGATAAGCTGGAGTACCTTCAAAAATAATTGAAGTAACACCTAAAGTTAAAGGACCATATAAAGCATATGAATGACCAGTAATCCAACCAACATCACCAGCTGTAAATAAAACATCTTCAGATTGTAAATCGAAAACATACCTTGTTGTCATTGCAGCACCTAAAAGGTAACCACCAGTACAATGAACTACACCCTTTGGAGCACCAGTTGAACCTGAAGTGTATAACATAAATAAAGGATCTTCAGAATTAACAGGAACAGGTGGTAAATAACTCCTAAATTCACAAGCTAAATCTTGCCAATAAAAATCTCTATCTTCTTTCATGAAAATTTTATCACTACCAGTTCTTTTATAAACTAAAACTTTTTCAATTGATGGACAATCAATTAAAGCTTCATCAACAATTTTTTTATTATTAATTGTTTTACCACCTCTTTTACCTTCATCAGTTGTAATTAAAATTTTACAATTTGCATCATTAACTCTTTCTTTAATTGAACCAGCTGAAAAACCTGCAAAAATAACAGAATGAATTGCACCAATTCTAGCACAAGCTAACATTGCAATAATTGCTTCAGGAGTCATTGGTAAATAAATTGCAACTGTATCACCCTTTTTAATACCCCAAGATTTTAAAACACCAGCAACTTGACAAACATCTCTTAATAATTCACCAAAAGTAATTGATTTATTTTCAGTTTCATCATCAGCTTCAAAAATTAATGCGATTTTATCAGGATTTTCAAAAGCATGTCTATCGACACAATTATAACAAGCATTTAATTCACCACCTAAGAACCAAGCAAAATCACCATTTTCTAAAGAACCTGATTTAACTTTTGTAAAATCTTTGTCCCAAGATAAAAATTTTTTTGCCATTGGACCAAAGAATGATTCAGGATCTTCAATTGATTGTTTATACATTGAATTATATTCTTCAATTGAAGATAATGAAGATGATGGTTGTTTTTCAAAGAATGGTTTTGGAGTTGGTCTTGCAATAACACCATTTGCTTCATGAACGACTGAATGTGTTGTTGTCATTATTGATTGATCTATTTATTTATTTATGTACAATGAATTGAATGAATGAAATACTAATAATAATAACAATAACAATAACTTTTCAAAGAAACGAAAAAGAAAAAAAAGGAAGAAAGAAAGAAACTTTTAGAAAATGTTAAAAAAAAAAAAGAAAAAATAATATTTGTTTATATTTATTTTCTTTAGTAAAAAAAAGTAGATGATTGAATAAATTGAATAGATCAAAATGATTGAATAAAGATAAAGATAATAATATAATGAAGCCATTTAGAGCAAATAAAGGAAAAATCATAATTTTCAGCGAATTTGATGAAGAAATTTTTTGTTTTCTTTTCTTTTTTCATTTTTTTGGATTATTGAAAAAAAAAAAAAATGAAAATAGTTAAGCCGAAAGAATTTTTTTTGATTTTTTGATTTTACTTTTTTCATTTTATTTATTTTGTTGATAAGAAGTGAATAGAAATAGATTATTTAAAATTTAATTACATTACATTACTATTAGTTTTTGGCTTTCGGTCTTGTTTTTTTTTTATTTTTGATTTTAATATCTACCATCATTTACTAGTATTATTTACAATATTTTTACAATTTTAATAGGTAAACACAATTTTATTATTATTAACCGCGATTCATCATCATTCATAATCTACAATATTTTCTTCCATTTTCCCATTTCTTTCCATTTTCCCTTGTATGGTCAGAACTATTTTTAATTTCATTTTATTTATTTTAATTTTGTAATGAAATATTGTAGTTTATTACACAAATATATATTTTCTTTTAATTTGAATATATTAATATAAGTAAAAAAAAAAAAGAAATAAAAATATATTTAAACAATAGTAATAATATAATAATATAATAATTAATTTACTATTTAAGAAAAGAAACGGAAAAACGTCATTGTGGAAAAAAATAATAAAAAAATTACACCGAAAAATATTTTTTTTTGTTTTTGCTCAACATTTTTTTTGTGTAGCATTTTTTTTGTGTAGCTTTTTTTTTTGTGTAGCTTTTTTTTTGTGTAGCTTTTTTTTTTTTTTCTTGAGGTCTTTTCGTCGATAGTCGAATGGCCGATCGACGGTGTTTTTACATTTTTTTCGAATTTCCAATGGTGTACGGATTTATTTTAAATTTATTTATTTTAATTATTTATTGGATTGCCCACTTTATAGACTATCAGTAGATGTTATGATGACTTTTGAAGATTGTTATATTAATTCATTGTTTACAATAATTGTATTTTATGTTTATATATAATATATATATATAATATATATATTAAATAATATATTAAATAAGTATTTCAATAATATCGATCAATTGATATTATTGTGAGTTTAATATAATTGTTTTTTTTTTTTTTTTAAAAAAAAAAAAATATTTATTTTACTATATTTTAAGTTAATTGTACAATTGCTTTATATCTATTCAATTCATTCATTATTTATATTAATTTGTTAAATATAAAAGGAAAAAAGTAGTTTTGAGTTTTTTTTTTTATTATTATTTCAATATTTTATTCTTTCATTACTCATTAATACCTTTTGTTATCCTTTAATTGTTAAATTGTTCATTTACTTTATTATATTTTTTTAAAAGCAAAATGTCATCTAATAATAATAATAATATTTCATATTCTCAAACTTCTCAATTGAATATACCAAAAGTTAGAAATCAATCAACAAATGCTGCACCTGCAACTCCAAGAATGTTGAGGAATTCAAGTAATTCAACAAATTTGTCCGATGAATATACGATTAATCCAGATTATTTACCAAATCAAAGGAATAATTCAAAAATGATTCAACATCAAGGGAAAATGTCAAATAATAATAATAATAATAATAATAATAATAATTCAAGTTTATTACCTGGTTTAGATTTTCAAGTTAATTCACCACAAAGGAATTCAATGAAAAATTCTAATAGTAATTCAAGGCAAATACAACAAGTTCCAGTTACACCAAATCGAATAACAAACGATTCAAATAATAATCAATTTTTAAATCAACAAAAATCATCAAGTAATAATAATCATGAACAACAACAACAACATCAACAACAGCAATCACAACAGCAACAACAACAATTTCATAGAAAAGCAATTGGTGATTGGGAATTCACTAAAACAATTGGTGCAGGATCAATGGGTAAAGTAAAACTTGCAAAACATAATATTACAAATGAAATTTGTGCAATTAAAGTTGTTACAAGAGCTTCAAAAGTTTGGCAAAGGCAACATTTAAATGATCCACCAACTAGTGATCAACACGAATTAGCTCAAAGGAAAAAAGAATTTGAAAAAGAAATTGCAAGAGATAAAAGAACAGTTAGAGAAGCTGCTTTAGGTAAAATTCTTTATCATCCATTCATTTGTAGATTATATGAAGTTTATGCAATGTCAAATCATTATTATATGTTATTCGAATATGTTTCAGGTGGTCAAATGTTAGATTATATTGTTTCTCATGGTTCACTAAAAGAATCTCATGCTAGAAAATTTTGTCGTGGAATTGCTTCAGCTTTAGATTATTGTCATTCAAATAATATAGTTCATAGAGATTTAAAAATTGAAAATATAATGATTAATAATTCAGGTGAAATTAAAATAATTGATTTTGGTTTATCAAATTTATATAATAATGATCATTTATTAAAAACTTATTGTGGTTCACTTTATTTTGCTGCACCTGAATTATTATCCGCTAAACCTTATAAAGGTCCAGAAGTTGATATTTGGTCATTTGGTGTCGTTTTATTCGTTTTAGTTTGTGGTAGAGTTCCATTTGATGATAAAAGTGTTAGTAATTTACATGAAAAAATTAAAAAAGGTTATATTGATTATCCTGATCATTTATCAAATGATTGTATTGATTTATTAAAAAAAATGTTAGTTGTTAATATTTCAAATAGGGCAACAATTAATGAAGTTATTTCTCATAAATGGATGAGTAAAGGTTATAATGGAACAGTTTCAAATTATTTACCTTTTAGATCACCAATTAAATTACCTTTAAATAATGAAATTATTTCAGAAATTGTTAATTTAAATCTTGGTAATAATGAAGATCAAGTAAGGAATGATTTAATTGAAATTTTAAATTCTGACTATTATATTAAATGTGTTAATAATTGGAATTTAAAAAATTCAAATTTAAATTATGATCCAAATTTATTAGATCCAACAAAAGCTTTCCATCCTTTAATTTCAATTTATTTTTTAATTCATGAAATGTTTGAAAGGAAAAAATTAAAAAATGAAAAAATAAATTTAAATAATCAATTTGAAAATAAATTTCAACAACAAAATCAAATTTTTAATATTACTTCAAAAAATTCAAATATGGTTCATGAACCACAAAATAGAATTGTAACTCAACCAATACCACAAGAATATCAACACAAACGTGTTTCGAGTGTACCTTCACAATCAAAACAATTTAATCAACAATTCCCAAATTTACCACAGTTGAAAAATCAAAAACAAAATCAAAAACATCAAGATGAATTAAATAAAATCAATATACCAAATATTTCTTATAATTTACCATTCCCACAAGCTGCTCATACTTCTCCACATGGTGAAATTTCACCACATTCATTTAATAAATCAATTATGACAAATGATCCACAATCAATTATTCAACAACAGATGATGTCAGCTACAGCTGGTTCTGGATCAGGCTCAGGGGCAACGACAACAGTAACAAGATCTACATTATCACCACCACCGCAATCATCATCAGTAATTGTTCCTCCACTCCAACAAGAACAAAATACATCGGAAGATAATGGAGTTACTTCAATATTTAGAAAATTAAGTACTAAAAAATCAATTCCTGAAGATTATAAAATTAGTAAATCTTCAAAGGATGATATTAAAAGAATTGGTAGTGTTAGAGTCACAACAAAGGAGAAGGAACAACAACAACAACAACAACAGCAACAACAACAACAATTATCCCTACCATCAAGAAGACAGAACTATCAACATCAACGTGCGATATCTGCATATACTGGATCTATATTTAATCCTGATAATATACAACCTGCACGCCAAGAACAAACTCCATTACGTAAATATCATCCATCTGCTAGGGCAAATTCCGTTGGTCATACTAGAAAACATTCACTAAATATTACAAAATCTGGTGCTTATACTGTTGATCAAAATGCACCACCTTTACCACAATTGAATAATAATAATGGTGGTGATTTTGATGGATTCTTTGATGATGAAATGGATAATATTACCTTTTCGAGTGATTATGAAAAACCAAGTAAAAAATTAACAGAAAAGCAAATTATTGAACAATATGAAAAAGCACCACCAAATTCTATGCCATCAATTGAATATCCTAAAACTCTGTTTTTAAAAGGATTTTTTTCAGTTCAAACAACTTCAACTAAACCGTTACCAATTATTAGATATGATATTATAACTGTTTTACCACAATTAGGTGTTCAATTTGTTGAAGTTAAAGGTGGATTTATATGTGTTCATTATCCATCAATTATTGATACTCCAAATAAACAAAATAG
The DNA here is from genome assembly GCA_030574275.1 of Pichia sporocuriosa. Taxonomy (NCBI): domain Eukaryota; kingdom Fungi; phylum Ascomycota; class Pichiomycetes; order Pichiales; family Pichiaceae; genus Pichia; species Pichia sporocuriosa. The sequence continues at coordinate 10,490 of JAJMES010000330.1, forward strand.
TTCATCAATTTTAAACACTCCGATTAAATCACCGGCTAAACCAAATATTGAATATAATAAAATTGATGAGAATTTTAATGATGATAATAATTATATAGATACAGTTGAAGGTTTAAAAACTCCAAATATAAGTGAAAATTCTTCACATATTTCAAGAGCCAAATTTAATAATTCAATTACTTCAAATAATGAAAAATTGAAGATTGAGTCACCTGATATTTCAGAAAAAGATTTATCGTCAATTAATCAAAATGTTGTACTTACACCATCAAAGAATGGCCATAGAAGGAAATTTTCATTGGGTAATGGTTTATTGGGCTCACGTAAGGGTGAAAAACTTTCTGTTTCAACAAATTTGACACCAGCTAATGATTATTACATACCAACTACACCGGCTCCAGCTAATATTATTCGTCGTAGTACTGATGAGAGTTCTGAATCATTGACATTGGATGATACGAATGGTGCAAGTGATATGTTGGTCTCAAGTAGATTAGAACAACAAAATCATGGTAGCAGGTCGCCTATTGTGGGTAACAATTTCAATGTTGAAAAGGATAAAAGTATCAGTAAGAGTTCTAAAACACCACTTAAATTTGAAATTCATATCGTTAAGGTTCCATTGGTAGGATTATATGGTATACAATTTAAGAAAGTCAGTGGTAATACTTGGTTATACAAATCATTGGCTAGTGAAATTCTAAGTAGGTTAAACTTATGATGAAACTTTCTACCCTATTTTTTTTATCTATAATATTCGCCTTTCTCTTTTATTCTCTTCTTCTATATTATCTTTTAAGTTTTTTATTTTTCACTTTCTTCTTACCTTATTTTACTTTAATATGATTAACGATTTTATTATAATTTACGATTCCAATTGTAATATGTACGTTGCGCGGTTTTTTCACCAAATGACATAGAAGATAATCAATAGAAGAACTTGTTGATATTTCAACTGTCAGTACACGGTTTAACGGCTGGATATGCTGGTAAGTAAAGAGTGTTTGTTTGTTCATTAGTTAGAGAATGAAAATGATATTTAAAGATTTGAGTCGTATAGCATCATTGTCAATACGATCAATTGCAGGGCTACACTTATTCTCATCATCGTATTTTGAAATTTCACAAACTGAAGGTGCAAGTATGTTGCCGACACTTCAAGTCAACGGAGATTTTTGTGTCGTTGATAAAAGATTCAAGAATGGCAATGGAATACAAATGGGTGATTTGGTTGTTGCTCGTAAACCGACACAACCTAATAGTTGGGTATGTAAGCGAATTACCGGTATGCCCGGCGATGTTGTGCTTATTGATCCGAGTTATAAAAGTATTGAATCATTGAATGAGATAGTAAATGGGGATTCAGCTTTGGATTCAGATTCAAATTCAAATTCCAAATTTGAATCACGATTTAAAGAGATTAAGGTTTCTAAAAATGGGTATGATCGAAATCCGTATGATCAATATATCATAGTTCCTGAGGGTCATGTATGGTTAACTGGGGATAATTTGAGTGATTCTGTTGATAGTAGGACGTATAGTGTTTTACCGATGGGACTTATAGGTGGTAAGATAATTATTGGTATGTTTTTACCTAATTTGATGGGCTTTAGGGGTGAATATTATAGATGGCTAGGGAATACATTCAATGAGTGCTGATTATAGTTTATTTTATTTGTTTTAATTAGTGTATAAAAAAAAATTAACGAAAGTTTTCAGTTCTTAGTTTGTACATATTTTTCAATACTTTTGAACCAAAATAAATTGCAAAAATACCGGTGATTGCGAATCTTTCTAAGGATGCAAATATTGATGTTCCAAGGTAGTAATCGAAGAACAAATATTCAAATGCAAAAATAGTTGCTATGAATAAATAAACTACTGGACTAAATTTACCAATATTGTTCACATTGACTGCGTCAAAATAACTCCATGCAAGTAATAAGACACCTAGACATATTATGAGTAAAAATACAAATTGTGAAGAAATGAAAACAGGTAAACTCTTTGGATCTGATCTAAAAATGTGATGGATTTCATCCTTAACGCCAAATCTTGTTGGTAAATCGATCGACTTATCAGCTTTTAATTTATCTGAAGGTATGATTGAACCCACTTTTATTATGGAATTCAATGAAGCATCTGATGGATCACCAGTTATAACACTGATTCTGATCATTTCTTGTGAAAGTAAATATGTTGAAATTTCAGAAACTGGGATATTTGCTTCATAAACTTTTTCTTGTATCAATTTTGGATAAACATAAAATTCAGAATTTATATTATCGGCAGATAAACCAATTGAAACTTGTGCTGGAGTCAAAAATTCATCTTCAGAGTTACCGTCATTTAAAGTAAAACCAAAAGAGATTCTAGTATCTGTAAGATTCAACGGAATATCCTTTTGAAACAAGCCAAAATTTTCATCGTCAATTCTCACTATACCTTTACCGATTTTAATTGCCTTACAAGGGATTGCTAACATGCAAACACACGCAACAAAAAAGTATAATATTTTATTCCAACTGTACATTGCCAATTGTTTTAATATATAGTTGAAGAAATCAAAATAGCAGGAGTAGTAAGTATAGAAGCACTTAAAATGGAAAAAAAGGGCCAAGATTTAATGGAAACGTGTCTGTCTGTGTGAATTAAATTATATTTTCATGACAAGTCGTGAGGGAGGGAAAAAAAAGAGGGGCGTCAATCGACGGTAACATGAAATAAACTATTTCCTCCTATTTTATCATTCATTACGTTACATTTCATTACTTATCTCTCCTTATAGATAAAAATATATAAATAACAGACTAACTCAAAAGTTTTTTATTTTCTGCAGTTAGGCGTTGGATTTCTTTTGACATAGCATCGTTCAGTTCTTGAACACGTTTGTTCTTCTCCAAAGTTTGTTTAATTACATCAAACTGACCTAAAACTTGTTCAACCTGTGCATTCAATGATCTTTTCTCTGCGTTTAATGTAGCATTTTCATTCATAGCTTTATCAATGAGTGCATTAACCGATATTTTTTCTTCGTTTAATTGTTTATAATTGTGGAGTAATTCATTATAAGAATCATTTTTAAATTGAAAGTCTTCCTGTAATTCTTGATTATTTAATGATAATTTCTCTAATGTTTTACTGATTAAATGAGAAGACCCAGTTTCATTAAGTATTAAAAATTCACGATTAAAACGAACCAAATTTGAAACTGTTATTATTGGTGTTGAATTAGATATATTATTTTCAATATCACAACCAAATATACCAAGTTTAAACCTTAAATTAATTATTACATCAATTAATGAATTAACACCATAAATTATTAAATTATTTAAAACATTCGTTAATCCAAATGGATGATTTTTTGTTTCAGTATCATTTTCAAATAATTTTAAGACAAAATTACACCAAAAATCATTGGATTTTAATAAATTATTAACGTATAATAAAGGATTTAAATCATTCAAATTTAAGATTAAAAGCTTTGAATCAATATTTTCAATTGAGCGTAAAAGTAAAAATTTAAACTCATTGGATTCATCATTCTCTGACTTTGTAATGAACTCATCAATCAATATTGCTAAAATTGAGGCTTGTGGAAGTACATATTTTGAGGCACAACGATAAACAAATGCAACAACCAATGCATTTGGTTCGATATTTTTTGTTGGATTTAATGAATATATTCTAATTAAATCATTCTTAAATTTTAAAATTTGCTGATCGGTTGATCTTAACAATGATCTCAAATTATCGATTATATTATCAATTTTTTTTCCAATTTCATTATCTGATTCAATTGAATTATTAAAACAATCTTCTTTCAATTTTAATGAGTTTAAAATCAATGAATATAAAATTGGTAAATTTGCAGTTTCATAACTTCCTGTACGAATTTCACTTAATACTTCAATATATGAATTAGAAGAATGAATTTTTTCAAAATAGACATTAGATTCAACAGTTAAATTTGCATTTGTTAAAATCGTGATAATATGATCAATTTGAATTTTACGAGTTTGAATCAAAAATTTCATATTTCCAATATTTAAAGATTCATCATCCAAATTATTTTCAATTTGAGCATTGTTAAAGCTTTCTCTCTTTGTTTTTAAAGATGTTGGAGAAAATTGTGGGCCTTTGATACGATCCATTCCGTATTGATCTAATGTATCTGCTTTGAAGCCTTCTAGCCCAGTTGATGGAGTAGTTGGAGTCTTTGGTGGACGCATTGGTAGAGTTGGTGATGTCTGTTGTGTCTCAGAATTATCAATAGTGACATCAAAATCAACAAACTCATCTTTATCATCTGATGTAGTTGAAACAACGGGTATAACAACCGAAGCAACCCTTGAATTTCTCATTTGATTGCTTATTGTACGACTAGGAAGTCTAGGTGGTCTTGAGGGGTTAGATTTTGGCAATTGTTGAATTTGACCATCTAAATTATCTTCATTAGTAGTGGTAGTATTATTCTTATTATTATTCTTGTAATCATCAATGGATGATACATTATCGGTAGAAGCTGTTATTGATAAGGGTAAAAAAGAAGTTGAAGAATTCATCATAGAATTATCAGTAGATCTTTTTTCTCTTTCTTTATTCTTTTTCAGTATTTCCAAATTACAATTGTATCCAAATGCAATTGAATATATATCAATAAATAAATAAAAAAAAAGATCAAATGAAACAAGTACTTATAGCAGCAACTCATCACACAAGTTGTTAATAATAGTAACAATAAGGAGAAAACGCATCTGAAAAGAAAAGAAAATAAAAATTGAAAAGGGTGATTGCGTCGATCGACGTGCTGTTTTTATTTTTTATTTTTTATTTTTTTTATTTTTTATTTTTAATTTTTTTAAAAAATTTTTTTTTCATTTTTTTTTTTCCTTTTTTTTCAACATGTTTTTTTTTTTTTTTTTTTTTTTTTTTTTTTTTTTTTTTTTTTTTTTTTTTTTTTTTTTTTTTAATTTTTTTTTTTCAGAGAAAATTTTGATTTTGATTTTCTTGATTAGAAATCCAAAGGATTCTAACAATAGTACAACTGAAACTATAACACAGACAAATATACTCCAAATGTCCAATATTGTCGGAATAGAACACGATAGGGTAACAAACACTACATCTACTGATTTCCCAGGATATTCGGCAGATTCTGCAGATATGTACTGGGATTTAAATAAATTTAAGGAAACATTTAAATTAGACATATCTTATATTTCTGAGAGAACTGCAAATTTCGATTTAATTGGAATCGATACATCAATTGCAAATGCATTTCGTAGAATTATGATTGCAGAAGTTCCATCAGTTGCAGCTGAATATGTTTATGTTTTCAATAACACATCAGTTATTCAAGATGAAGTACTTGCACATAGAATTGGTTTGGTTCCATTAAAAGTTGATCCTGATCAACTTACATGGATCAATAAAGAAGCGGATGAAAAGGATAAATTTACAGATGATAATACAATAGTCCTTTCATTGGATGTTGTGTGTACAAATAATCCAAATGCAACAAAATCAAATTCTAAGGAAAATAATCCTGATAATTTATATAGAAATCATAAAGTTTATGCTAAAAATTTAAAGTTTGAACCACAAGGTCGTCAAGTTGAAGTTTTTGCAAATAATCCAGTTGTTCCATGTGATTCAAATATCCTTTTAGCAAAATTAAGACCTGGTCAAGAAATTTCTCTTAGAGTTCATTGTGTTTTAGGTATAGGTGCAGATCATGCCAAATTTTCACCAGTTTCTACAGCTTCCTATAGATTATTGCCTGTTATTGATATTAAAAAGCCAATTATTGGTAAGGATGCTTTGGATTTCCAAAAATGTTTCCCATCGGGTGTTATTGATATAAATGAAAAGGGTGAAGCATATGTAAAGGATGCAAGAAAAGATACAGTTTCAAGGGAAGTTTTGAGACATGAAAAATTCGATGGTAAGGTTAAATTGGGTAGACGCAGAGACCATTTTATATTCAATGTTGAAAGTACCGGTGCCATGCCACCTGAAGAAATTTTCTTTAAATCTGTTAGAATTTTAAGAAACAAAGCTGAATATTTAAGAAATTGTCCAATTGGTAACTTGAACTAAGGTAGAAGAAAATAAATTTATTTTACATCCATGTATTAGAAAAAAAAAAAAAAAAAAGAAAGAAATGAAGTGATCTTTTTTTTATATTCTTAATAAACTTTATATACATACATATATATATATATATATATGAATTATTTAATAGATCTTAGTGCTTCTAATAGATTAATTTTAAATATTATAACATTTCCTTGACGACCATCATATTCTCTATTCTCTATTGTATTATTTCCATCATCTTCATCATCTGATTTTGAAATTCTATTTATCAATCCGAATCCAACAATATAATTTATTATCAATACTATAATTTGTAATGAAATCAACAAAAAATCCATCAGAACAATGGTCAAAAATTTGACCAGCCTTGAACGTAATCTTAATTCGCCAATAATATTTAAAAACAACGAACCATTTGAAAATGCATATTTTGAATTCGAGAATTCATTGAATTTTCCATTCAACGAGGTGCTATCTTTTATAATTTTAGATAAGCCACCATTTAAATTGTAGTAATTTCCACCAAATTCGCCATTAAGACAAAATATAATTTGATAAACAAACATTATTGTCCATCCAAAGGATAACAAAATCAATAGTTTTTGGACTAAATCTTTCTTCTTTTTTAACGGCCATCCAGTAAAAAAATCAGTGAGAGATGTAATTTCTGTGTTTTCAGTTGTATTGATATCGTTATTGCTAACATTAGTAGTAGTATTATCATTATTGTTATTGTTATTGTTATTGGTATCAGCGGATATTGTGGGTATTGGTAATTGACCTACTGAATTCAACCGATTAAATCCTGACACTATATCTTCGTTGTTAGCCGAAGCATCAATCATATGCGATAGAGTAAACTGTATAAAACATCGAAAGAAAAAACAAAGTATCGATTCATCAACCAGAAATAAAATATAGTGTAAAACGTATGATACTGTTGAAATATCATCGTTAAATGCACGTGAAAGTGATTTCACTTGCTGTGAACGTAATATTAAATCATTGTATTTTAATAATTCATCCATTGTAGATTGTATCAACATGTTCCAGGCTAGCTGTTATACGTATTCAAAAATGAAGACCAAAATAAGAAAATATATCCTATCCTTACTTGTACAAGATAGTTTATAGTTGATCAAAGGGAAACATCATCAACTTTCCGCGATAGAGTCTATCTGTGAGAATCATGTACAAAACAGACATGCATTATTTTTATATTGCAATTTTCATTACACAAGAAATGTATACAAGAATATAAGTATGTAGATACATTATTATTAAATACTATTACATAAAACAATTTTTTTTCCCCAGTTGAGCAAACGATGATGTATTTTTCTGTTCGTATTCCTACTCCTACTCCTACTCCTACTCCTATCCTACACCATTTTTTATATTTATTCTCTTTTTTCTTTTCTATTGTTGTATTACTTTGTCCTTTTGTTCAACTGATTTTATCATATCACCACCTAAAACAGCACAATTCTTTAAAACATCATCAATATCTAAGGAAACAAGATCTTTACCATCACCGGTTATTGGTTTGATTGGATAACCTATACCAACACGAAATTTACGTGAATTATTTCCAGGAACAATCAAACCAGTAATTACACGATCATTTGAATTTATTAAACCACCATATTTTCGTGAACTCCAAACAATTATTTCACCATATCTTGAAATCAAATCTTTATAATAATTTAAAGTTGGATCAGGTGAAGAATTTATATTTTCAAAATTTGTAATTGATTCAATTAAATTCTTAAATTTAATATTATTTGGCATAATACCAGACATACGACGTAAATTTTTTAAATCTAATTTATTTGAATCAAATTTTAAAACGATATCATAATCCTTTAAAGCTGGAGTGAAAATTAATTTTAAAAATTTATCACCAATTTCAACATCATTTAAATTATCCTTTGATAATAAATTTAAGATAACCCTTGATAATGAAGTTAAACGTGAAGCTATAACTAATGAAATACCTTGAGTCCAAATTTTACCTGATAAATCATCCTTTGTTGCAATGAAATAAGGTACTTTTAAACCTTGTGGATCAGATTCTCTCAGTTTTATAAAAGATTTATTAATATTTTGGAAAGTAAATAAATCAATTTTATCACTAATTTTATCAATATAACTTTCATCATTTTCAGAATTTTTAAATTTTTTATTAAATTCCCTTGATAAATCTAAAATTAAAGGTTCTTCTTTCCAATTCCACTTTGATAAAAATGATAAAACTCTTAAAAATCCAGACATTACACTATTCGGTATACTAAATGGAGCTGGATCAATGAATACTTGAAGTACAATTAATTCAATAACTTCTTCAGGTAAATGATTTAAAATCATTTGAGAATCTAACCATAATTTAAATAAACGAACAGTTGCTGAATAATAAGGGAAATGAGTAACTAAAATTGAAATACTACGATGATGTTTAACAGAATTGATATATTTTTGCATAAATCTAATATAAGATAATTCAACTGAATTAGTTTGTGAAGGACCATTTGTAATTTTTGAAGCTGTATTAATTGCATTTAAATATAAAATTTCATCAATTTCTGTAATTATACGAATTGAAAATCCATAACCATCATTTGTTAAAATTTTTAAAATTGAAATGTTTGAATTATATGGAATTGAATTTTCATCTTTAACAATAAAACAATCTTTATAATTATTATTATTATTATTTAAAATTTCATTGCAAATTTTCAATAAGAATGCAGTTTTAGTATCTTCTAATGCAATGATTTCATTTGGCCAATTATTTGATGATTCAAATTGAATAATACATTCATTAAAAAAATCAGGATTACCAGTTGCAAAGGGTACAGGTAAAATAATTGAAGTATTTCTTAAACTTGAAGAAATTGGTAAAACATTTCTAATTTTTAAAGGTAAATTTAAATTTAATAAATCTTTTGATAAATTATCAAAAGAATTTTTTAAATTAATAAAATGTTGAGGTAAAATCAAAGGTTGAGAATTTAATGAATGTTGAATCAAAGGAGAAGGTAACAAAGAAGTAAATTTTGAAGAATTAACAATAATAAAATTTGATAATAAATGAGATTTATTTGAAGAATTTGATAAATGTCTATCCAAAGAAAATTTAACAATTGTTAAAACGACTGAATCAGTTGGAGAAACATCCCAAAGACAACTCCATTGAACTTTATTATCTTTAAATTTTCTAACTTGAGCTTTATCACCCCAAAATGAAGTAAATTTTTCACCTAATAATTTATCAGAATGTAAAGGACCTTTTGTAATCCTTTTATCAGATTCATTTGGATTTAAATATAAACCAATTAATAAATAAGTTGATTTATTAATTAAAGGTTTCCTTTTATTAATTGACCAATTTAAAATATTTTTAGATAATTTAATATCAATTTGAAAAATTCTATCATCTAAAGAATCAATTAAAATTTTATAAATTTTATTTTTAATAAAATTTTCAAAAGTAATAAAAGTAATTTTTTCTAATGGACCAAAATTATCTTCATTTAATTCAATCAATTTTGAATAAGGTATTGCAACAACTGAATCATATTTTAAAAATAAATTATTATTTGAATTCAAAAAAATTTGATGAAAACGATCTTTAATATTATCATTTAATAAAATTAAAGTTTCAATTGCAAATTTTTTTAAAATTGAATAAGAAGATTTTGACATTTTCCATAAGATATTAATTTTAGTATTTTTATCAAAAATTGTTGGAATTTTAAAACCTTTATTTTTATAAATTGAATTATTTTCATCAATTAATGAATTAAAACAAAGGTAACCATTATCACAAATATCTTGAGTTGCAATATAATTAATTATACCTTTAAATAATTGATAAGATGAATAACCATGTAATAAGATTTTATTACCATTTAAACCACCACCATTTAATAAAGCAGACATTAAAATATTAAATTCAAATTGACCGAAACCACCATCATTTAAATTTGAAGAGAATCCACGTTGAGATAACCATAATTTACCTAAATAAGATGCATCTTTAAAATTTTCAGTTAATTTTTTATTTGTGTAAAGATATTTTAAATAATATGTATAGGTTGAATTTGATAAAATTGAAGAATTATAAAAATGAGTTGGTGGTAAAGAATTATTATTATTGTTGTTGTTGTTATTATTATTATTATAATTAATATCATTTTGAATTCTAATACAATTTTTATCAGGTAAAAGTTTTTTACCATCAAATATACCATATGGAGTTCCAATTAAAATTCTAATTTTAAAATTTGTTTTAGTAAAGATTAAATCATTTTTATTCTTATTATCAATACTTTCAATAATTAAAGATGGGCATAAACTATTACCATTATGATAATCAAAATTTAAATTAATTGGTAAATTATTTTTTGGAGCTAATAAATTCAAATGATGAGCTAAGTAAGCTAAATAAAATGATTGTTTATAAATTATTCTATAATTTAAATAATCCTTTTCTTGAATTAAAGATTTATCCATTGTTAAACAAATATCAATTGACATACCATCCTTTTGTTGAATACCAGTTTTTAAACCAAATGAACCAACTAATGAAATATCAAAAGGAGTTTTATATTCAAGGTTATAATTTAAATTATTAGGTTTTGGATCAGGGAATGGAATTGAAATATTTGAATCTTTAAAATAATTAGTTGCTTCATTAAATGATAATTTATCAGAATTTGGAATTTTTTGAATTATATTATTTAATTTATGAAGTACTTTTTCAATTAATAAACAATGAGAATCTTTTAATTTTAGTTCTTTGATTAATTCATCAATTTCTAATTTAAAGATATTAGATTTGAAAAGTTCAGCTGTTTCTCTTGCAATTTGAATATCATGTGATGATAATTTTTGCCTTTTAGATTTTGATTTAGTATGTGTTTGTAATGTTTCTTCTTCTTCTTCTTCTTCTTCTTCTTCTTCTTCTACTTCTTCTTCTTCTACTTCTACTTCTTCTTCTTCATGATCTATGTTTTCATTATTTATATCAATATCTTCAGTTACATCTGATGATATATTGTGATTTTCTGTTATTTTTAAATCTGAAATTTCTTCATCATTCCTTTGTCTTTTAGGCATGATTATTTAATATAATATATTATATATATATATATATGAATATATAAATAAAACAAAAACAAATATATGAGAAGATTATATTATATAAAACTATATTATGAATAATTATATGTTTAATTATTTACAAATAACTTGAATTTCTTATATATAAAC
>JAJMES010000332.1:0-21058 GCA_030574275.1 Pichia sporocuriosa
ACAACCATCTTGTTGTATTGTACAAGACTTAAAATTTGTGTAAAATTGACGCGTTCATCATGATTTTGCACTGCTAAAAAGAAATGGTACTTCATTGAATTGTATATGTATGGTATTTATATTGTATTTAACTAATATAAAAATCAGACAAGAAAACATTAACAGGAAAAAATATGCCGAGAGAAATATTAATTGATGATTCTTATCAACCAATGAAAGAACATTTTAATGAAAAGTTCCATCAAACCATGGATTCAACATTGAACTTGAACCCATATTTTTCTGAAGAGATGGCCATTAAGGCGTCGTTGAGCATAGTGCTAAATGAATATTTTATTTTAACTGGAGAAAATTCTGATGACAGTAACAGAATGACATCAGAATTGGTTGAATTATTTTTTTATTCAGGCGAAAACAAACATTTAAATGAGCATTTTAATTATCGTATTTATAAAATAATGATGTTGGCTTTTTTAAAACCTACATTCACACCATCACCTAAACATTTTTTAAAATACTATCCATCATTTGAGACTAATTATAAACTTTTGTCAAAAGTTTTTAGGCAAATGCAGAAGAGATACAATTTTCAACATGGTTTGTATACTCATTTTATTCTTAAAGAAAGAAATTTTTATGAATTTTCCACACTACCATCTTCACAAAAATGGGAAATGCAGTTGAAAAATGTTCCTACTGTTACACCAGAGTATATAGATTACAATTTGTCTGGAGGACGATTCATGGGTGAAATTTTCAATATTTTTAAAGATTCAATTAATGTATATAATTCTAGAAGACAAATTGGAGATAAATGTTTATATATAAGGGAAGAAGATGAGAATACTGGCAACAATTCTGAAGAAGACGAAAATGAAGTGTTTGAAAGACAATATGAGGAAGCATCAGATGAAGATTTGGAAGATGAGTCGGAAGAAGAATTGGAACAAAGATCAGAAGAAGAACATGAAATAAATGTGCCTGAAAGTATAGATTTGAACACTTTGTTAACAACAAATCAAGAAAAATTCGATGTTTTTTTTAATTATCCTACTATTGAAGAGGACCCTAAACAATACTACTGGTTTATGGCAAAAAAACTGAGTTTAGGAAAAATTACTTTTGATGAAATGGATAGTTTTTTAAAAAAAATCGAGGTTCCACAATTTATGGATTCTTCAAGAAAAATATTGAAAAGAATAGAAGAAGATTGGCCTGTTGTTGGTACCAGTCTACGATTATTGTATTGTCCATGTTTAAAAACTGTTTATTTTTTTTCAAAAAAAGATTTGACAACATGCCCCGAATGTAGTAGACCAAAGTCTGCTGCCTTGATTCTTAAATACGAGAGTATTAGGTCATTTTTATTTTCTATTTATACAAATATTGATTTAATGAAGATAATTAGAAGTGTTCGTAAACCGAATGAAAATTACTTATCTTCTATTTACGATGGAAATTTGTTTAAAGATTCAATGAAAAATAACGACGAAGATGAAAATACATTTACATTTCATCTATCATTCTCAGGTGACGGTGTCAATCTGATGAAACAAACCTGTTCTGGAATTTTTCCAACGGTAATTTCAGTTCTTGACTTACCCCCAGAATTAAGAAGAAAGGAAATGTTTACATTTATTCCGATGGTGCCTAAAACGATGAAGCAAACACCTGGTCATATTGCAGAGCTCATGAAAGTACTGTTTAAAGATTTGAGGCACTGACAAACGAAGGCTTCAAATTCAAGTTAAATGGTATTGAGCATAAAATTAAAATTAATTTGATCTGCGTAACTGGAGATCTTCCGGCACTTAATTCTTTTACGGAAACTTTAGGTGCCAGCTCCAATTATCCATGTCAGTTTTGTAAAATCTTTAAGACTGTACTTCCAAACAAAAAAAAGTATATTTCTTTTTTGGACAGGGAAATCGAGCAATTGAGCACTGCTTCTTTTAGAACTTTATACGAAAGTGATAATTTCAATTTGGCAGGGAGTTTCTGGAGAGTTAAAACAAAGTTTTTATTATATGAGCACTCCACTCTAGATTTTATGCGAATTTCAATACCTGATGTGATGCATATTTTATGTGAAAATGTTTTTCCAAAAAGAATTGGTGGTGTGTTTGAAAATACGGAATATAGGAAGTTAAATAAAACTATGGCTGCCGATGTTTTTATCCAGACAAAGCTGATTACTAGTGAATTGAAAAAGTCATCAATGTTTGAGGATGTTAAGAAATTGAAGAGATTTGAACAGATCTCAACGCATTATTTTAAAGCTGTTGATTTTAAACTACTTTGCGTTTCATTCCCATTATTTTACACCACTATAAAGCTTGATATAAATAATGATGATTTTGTTAAGATTTCAAGGTGGTTATTGGAGCTGAATGCCTATTTGTTGGTACTCCTTTCAAAGGAAATACCGAGAGATGTAATAAAAAATCCAGTAACAGGAAATAATGATTTGTTGGAGTCTTTTTCAAGTTTGATGAAAACCATTGAAGCCCAATTGTCTTCTTCTCTATTCTTGAGAAACCTATTTATGTTGCCTAATCATATGATGTTGCACATGTTTGAAAGATTAGAAGATTATGGAAGTTTTACTGATGTTTGGTGTTTTGTTATGGAACGAACTTGTAAAACAGTTCGAAATACAGTCAAGAATAACAGACAGTCAGTGACCTCATTGAACCAAAGAATCAGTTGTATTGATCTTCTAAGATGCAAGGATGTTCAAAACTTTAAATATTTCGATACTTCATGTTATGCTCAAGAAAGTGGTAAGATTATTAAAGATTTTTCTGGACTGAAAACCAGAATTGATGAGTTTTGTAGAAAATACAAAATACCGAAAAACAACCTTGATGCTTTGTCAATTTACGAATTGAATGGTATCCGTTCACGTGGTACAAAAATTCTATTAAACTCAATTCAAAGCTTTGGTAAAGTTAAATTAAATAATAATTGGTCATTTATTCGGGTTACAAGAATTCTTAAATTTGAAGTGAATGAAGTAATTGGTTATGCACTCCAGTATGCAAAACTGTTAACTGATACTAAATGGATTGACTGTGTCTCCGGAACATTTCAATTTGGTATACATAGTAAGGTTGTTGATGAAACAAACGGTTTGAATTGGATTTTTCTTGACAACTCGGTTCAACTTTTTGCAGTTGCAGTACTGGCAATTCAAAATGATCAATTTATTATTGATGGGCGTCCCAATTTTTCGGAAATAATGCGGTTTACGAAATAATGCGGGAAAAAAATCGTCGTGTTTGTTTTTGTTTACATTTTTTTGTGTTGTTTTTTTAATTCGTGTATAAATATGACTGTAGTCCTACTTTTCTGTTTTTATATACTTGTTGAGATTATGGTACTCTAGGATTCGGATGTAATTAACACTCTTTATTTTGAGTTGTGTTGGATGTGTATTTTACACTTGATGGTAAATATCTTTAAAATCTATTTTTGTGAAAAAAATATAAGTTGACGAATAACCGTTAAACTACTAAGTATTAAATATGAAGTAGGCTAAGTCATAACTAGAGAACAATAAAGCCTTGAATAACTCGTGTCTTCTTGTGGAATCAAAATCGGTAATTTAATTCAACAATATTAGAATTTATTGTTGAATGTAAAGACTAAACTTTGAGGATGAATTAAATTTAAGGATAAATGAAATATATTATAGAAAATTTCACATGGATATTGGGTTAACATTCTATTCAAAGAGGTGAAAAACATTATTAAGTTACAAATAGCGGTATATGTGTGTGATTAGACTAAAGTAATTTGTGAAATTTTCAATTTTATAAAGTGATACCAATAAGGATTAAAAGTATTTTATGTAAGAAACGAAGTATCGATCTGAGCATATTGCGCTTGTTTATCATCATCATATTGTATGACGACAACAAATGAAACATTATAATTACCATCAGTACTACCAACCATTTTTGGAGAAACATACTTGATTGATGTCATATTTGATTTTGGATTTATATCATAACCAGCAGCAGCATCAGTTTCATCACCGAAATCTTCAATTTGAGATGCTTTCGTACAGAGATTATTTTGACATTCTAGAAATGATGAACCTTCATTAGAATCCCACTCTATACTCAAAATATTATTATATTGTATAACATCTATGGATTTCCAAGGACTCAACGAGGTTGGTATGTTTATAAAAACTTGATTTTCACTTGTAGCATAGCTTAAAACATCTTGAAGTAGAGTGGTATCTGCAAAAACCAATTTCGATAAAAACAACAAGAAAGCAGCAGTGTATAATTGAAAGATCATTTTTGAAATGTAATAATTGTGTATTTAAATAGTTAATTGGATGATTGAATAATCAAATAAAATTTTTTACATTTTTGTATTCTATACTTAAATATCAATTTACGTTAGAAATAAACAGAGCTTTATATATTTTACATACAACAATAATTGTTAACTTTTAAAACAACAACGTAGAATATTAAACACTGTTTGAACACATTCGTAACAATCCTCTTATAATTCCTATAACATTTTCAAAACAAATGTAACAAATCAGAAAAAAAAAATAAAAAAGAATAATCTTATCACGTGACCCAGCAATAATAGTATTTGTGGCATATAAAACGACGTCAGCGACAGAAAAACCGAAACATCCGCTGTTCTATAAATAAAACACCACAATTACCTGATTTGGACATGTTGATACCTCTTTCGGTTATAATTGAAAACTTATTTTTTCTCGATATCAGTTTATTCCATTTCCACAGGCATGGTTTTGACGTTTTATTTATAACCCATCTATGGCATTCATTTGATTACTTACATTTAATTATTTATTTATTTGTTTGTATTCTTATTCATTTCTTTATTAGCCTTTTTATATCCCATTCGTTAATTTTGCAATTGATTAATTTAATTAATAACATAGTTAGTTGCACATATTGTTAAAAAAAGAAAAAAAAACAAACTTTTCACGAATATGGTATATTTCCCGCTTGCGGTTTCGACCATTGTATCTTTTATGTCATTTGCATCAGCTGAATATGTCAAGCTGGATGTGGATAAATTAAGAGGTTCTTGGTCTCAAAATGCTGATATTGATAAATCTCCAATTTTTGGTTATTACAAAGAAACTTCACCAACTGTTAATGGCACTGTTTCTGGTCCATTTGATGACAAAGTTTTCTTTGCCGTTCATTTAGGAGTTGGTTCAAATTCACAAAATATGACGGTTCTAGTCGATACTCTTTCTTCCGATTTATGGATTAATTCAATTGAAAATGCAGTTTGTGCCAATAATCTTGAACCTGTTACAAATTTTACAGTTCGTTATGAATCTACTTCCACTATTAAAGCTTCTACTGCTATCAAATCTTCTTCATTTGCATCAACTTCAAAATTTGTTGAACCAGTTTCTACTTCATACTCGAGTTATTATGATAGCGCATCAGATGTTTATTATGTCGATGCTCATGTTATTACAGATGTTAGATCAATCTTTACAACAACTCAAACTCACTCTACTTTAACTTCTATTGATACCCATTTTTATCCATCGGTTTCTTTTTCAACCGACTTTCAAAGTTCTTATCCACAGCCAACTTTGGTTATTGATAATTTGGAAATTTTGGAATTTGAACCACAAAATTGTTCTTCTTGGGGATTATTCAATTCTTCTATTTCTAATTCTTTTATTACTTATAATGAAACTTTTGAATCTGTATCTGTTGATGGTGAGCCAGTTGCTGGTATATGGGCAAAAGATCTTGTCACATTTGGAGATGCTATGATCACAAATATGACATTTGGTCTTGTTAATTCTTCCGAGTCTGATTCTTTTGGTGTACTAGGTCTTGGTTTACCTTCAGCTGAAGCTTCTTGGTTGAAAAATGGTACAATGTATGAAAATTTCCCTTTAAGATTGCATTCAGATGGTCTTATTGACAAAGTTGTCTACTCTCTTTATGATAATTATTTATTAAACGGTTCCTCGCTTTTATTTGGTGGTGTTGATTTAGAGCAATTTATTGGTAACTTATCAATAGTCCCTCTTGTAGAAGTTCCATTTGCATTTAATGATTCAAGAAATGCCTCTGCAATTGCAATCACTCTTTCATCAATTCATTTTGATAATAACATCAATGGAAAACATAACAGTTCATTGATTGCATCAGGTCTAGGTGCTGCAGTGATTGATACCAGTGCCTCAACCGGTTCATTACCATATTACATTTATGATGAAATTGTTGCATTTTCAGGTTTTGAGTATTCTGAAAGTTTACATGCATTTTTTGCCAATGAAACTCAACTTGAGAATAAAACTCTTACTTTTGATTTCCAAGGTGTTGAAATCGAAGTTCCAATTCTTGATTTAACATTCCCACTAGTTGATATTTCCACTGGTGATGTATCTGATTTTGTTGTTTTAGGTGTTGATGCAATTGCAAGCGATATCATCATTTTAGGTGATGCTATACTTCAATCTATCTATATTGCAATTGATTTACAAGATTCTGAGGTTGCACTTGCTCCTAAAAACTTTTCTCCAACAACCGAAAAAATTGTTGCAATTAAATCTACTTTCCCAAATGCAACCACTGCTCCATCATTTAATTTTACTTATGGTTACCACGGCGTGACAAATTTAAGATTAGCAACAGTTGATAACTTGAACACAATTACCAAGACATCATTTTCAATCACATATGAACCATCCCAAACTCCATTTAAATCAACCAAGGCATCTTCCAAGATTTTCACATCTTCGGTTAAACATTAAGTTTACGTTAACTTGAAATAATTGGATATCTTTAGTGATACCAGTTATATAATATCTTTCATCCGTTGTTTTATTTTAATTTATTTTATTTAATTTTTGAATTTAGTGTTACTCTGTATTTTAATAATTATTATATAAGTAATATATTGCATTTACTTAAAAAAGTTGGTGGCTGATTTATTCTATAAATTATTTTTACATGATTTTAGTGTAATTTTAACAAAAAGTTTTTTTGAAATCTATCAATTTACCAATCCAGATCTGTACCCAATCCGGCAATGTACAGCTGAAGATTTTCATCAGTTTCAGAAATTGTGGATATATTATTTGGATCATCGACAACATACAATCTCAAATTAGTTAAACCACCTGATCCATAGGTATAATCCCAAATTGACGATTTTTTCGCATCAACTATTTCATCATATACGTCTACAATAGCTTGTTCAATATAGTTATTCTGGTTACTTTGACCTAAGGCTACAGTTTCATCTTCTAAATCCACCACCAAATATGCAGAACTCAGGAAGTCATCACCAAGAAGGAAGTAATCTTCATCAGAACTGCTAATTGAGATGGATCTTAAACCGGTAACAGATAACGTGTCTCCGTCAATGACCGGATATGTAAAATCAATAACTGGCACTTTAATAATTGCATTTTGGAAGTTAAAAATTACAAATGAATTATCCTTGTCAATATCCGACTCGGATAGAACATAAGAATTCAATTGTGATGACCATTGAAAATTGAATCTTACTAGAATTTCATTAAAGATATAATAAGGTAAAACACTTGAAGTTGTACCAGTATCTAAAATTGCCGCTGCACAACCTGATGCAATCGATTTTGTATTATTTTCCGACAATTGAAAGGAAATATTATTTAAAGTGACGGAAATATAATATGGACCATTTCCAATTTTACTTCTTGGTGTATAGTTGATAATTGGAAGCAAAGTAAGTCCGGTATTTTTATCATAGGCATTATTATCATACGCACCAAATAAAATAGCATTAGAATGCCCATATGCCGCATAGATCGAATACACCACTTTATCAATGATACCAAGAGACTTTAAATGGTATGGGAAACTATCATACATTATTCCTTCGTTTTGGAAAGAATTCTGATTTTCTTTAAAGCCTAAACCCAAAACGCCATTTTGCTTATAATTTTCAATATTTAGTCCAAAAGTAGTGTTATCGATTTTTAAATTTCCAATATAAATATCATCAGTACCATAAAATCCTATTGCGCCAGTTCCATCAGCATATTCAATATCTACTGGAATGGAAAGATTTTTAAACGTATTAGAGGTTTCTTGGTTATAAACCCCATAATTCATACAGTTAAAAATTGTCGATAAGTTTTGTGCGATTTTGTTTATGTACACTTCATCAGTTGGACCTTGACTAATTTCTTTAGACAATGTTGGATAATAAACAGAAGTTGTTTGTTTAACAAGACAATATTTTAAGTAGAAATCATTGTTATAAACTGCAAGATCTTCATCTTCATCTTCATCTTCATCTTCATCTTCATCGTCATCATCATCATCATCCTCACTATCAGTATCGCTGTCACCATCAGCAAGACATTGACTGTTGTTCTCTGAGTTAATGATTATATCGGAAGATCCGGTATCAATCATCAAAATAACAGTATCATTATTTGAACCGACTGATAATGATACTTCATACATTAATTGGTCAAATTTCAGACTCAGTGTAAGATCCGCATCTGGATGATCTCTTTTCACTAATCTGTTTTTGTTTTCTAAAAGAAAATGTGGTGAGACATCTTTTGTTGGTTCATTTATACTGTCATATCTTTTCTTAGCAACCGGAAGACTCAAAAATGAAGATGAAACGAAAGTAAAGACCTTTATAAGACACACTAAAACTTTTAAATGCATTGTTTTAGTCCTTTCTCTACCCTTTATTATATTTATATTGAAAACTCCTATACAGCTTTCAAGAAAAAGAAAGAAGCAGTATAAATTAGAAAGAAAAAAAAAGAAAGATGGTAATTTTCTGCTAGAATATTGGTCAAAGACAAATATTACAAAAACATATTCCAGCTGTTTTAAATCATAACTTAACCTTGACTCCACACAATGCCTCAAAAAATGACGTTACAATACCCATAAATTTCCTAATTGGGTTGATTCAATGTCATGTCGTTGCTTACATAAGTCCGAAAAACGGAAACAAAGGAAGAAGAGCGGAAAACTGCATTAACAAAGAAAAAAAAATCCTTTCTCTCTTTTTCTGGCCGTGCGCCGGTCCTCATTTCAGGCCTTTTATTTAAACTTTATTTTACAGATATACTCATATCTATATCAATCAGATTGATTTATCGTGCAGTGTTTATATCTATATTCACATATATATAGTAACTTATTAAGCAATGTCATTTAATCATAAAAGCTCTGACCAGTCAGTCCCGGTTCTTAAGTACAAGGTACATGATACTGTGGAGAAAAAATATGATGATCAAACTGGGGATAGGGGGAAATTAGATCAAAAGGTTGATTTTTATAATGAATCACATTCATCAGCAAATTTTGAACATATACCGGAATTTACAAATGATTCAAAACAAGGATACATTCATGATATGCCGCAATTACCAGATTTTACAAAACGTCCAAAGATAATGCCATTTGATTCATCAGGGGATTATTCAGTAGAAGGGTATTTAACTGATAATCATATAGAATATTCTGATTTGAATTATGAAAATAGTTCTAATGTAGAAAAACACGGTAAAAGACCGTTTTATAATGTTCAAGGGCATGATGCACATAGTAGGAATGCATCTGTGACATTTTTCTCAGATGCGGTAGCTGATGAGCGTACATATAATGAACTACCATTAAATGAGATATTGGATGATTTTGAGTTTGATGATAGCGCCAGTAATGTTGAGGTGGATATAAAAGAAGAGGAAGAAGAAGAGGAAAAAGCATATGATGATCAAAAAAGATACCCTCCTTCAAGAACTGTTACACCAGATCCACGCTATGAGTATATCAATCAAGAGAATAGATCTGTTTCACCATTTTTGAGACCACCCCCACCCGAATATACAACTGAGATCCCCGCAATATATGACTCTACTAAGTTAAACTATCCTTATAAATCACCATTAGACTATTCAGATGAAGAATTTGAAAAAATGAATCATTTTGAATTTTTGAGAGATTTAGGATTTGACGAGCCGCCTTTATTACCCGTTTATTTGAATTCGAATTTATTAAACGATTCAAATAATAAAAATTACAAAACATTTCCTTATCAATATCAAGAATCCACTGTTCCTCATGTCAATGAAATCTATCGTTACAGAATTAATGATTTGAATTTAATGGACAAATATAGTACGCACAAACCATCACGTCCTGTTTTGAAGAGATCAAATAGTTCTAATTCTTCCAGTTCTTCGAATAATGCAATTAAGACTTATAAAACTTTGAAACATAACAATACAAATAAAATACTGAACAAGAATAAATTAAATAGAGAGAACAGTAATAATAGTACAAAATCATCCTCAAAATTGAAACACGCAGATAAAATGATGTTGATAGAAAGAAACTTGATTCCACATCATGTCATGCTTAACCATTTAATAACTTGCAACCTCAATAAAGAAGGGTATATCACAAGTTCGTGTATTACAAGGTACAAGGGAAAATTTATAACTCAAATTATGTACTTTTCAAACGAACTAGAAAAAATTTAAATAGTCACAATCAATTTTTTAGTTCTTTTTCTTCTTTTTTTTTTTGCTTATTTTTATTAGTTTTCTTTCTTTGACTTACATTGTAAACTTATTTATCATTAATTTTAAAGCTAAATAAATTCTAAACATTTTATATTTGCCCTTTGATATCAATCTTTCTGAACGTCTTATTCATCAAACTATCAACTGTTGCACGGGCACTTATGCAGTTGAATATGGAATTTCCGTCATTAACAAATGATTTCAAATGGTTAAGCTCTAAAAAATTTTCAAACTTTTCGTTGTTGTCCCCACTACATAATATTTCTTTCAAATAAGAAATGGGTATTTGTCTGTAACCTTTACATATTATAGAAAGTGTTCTTATGTTCTCCCTTTCAATTATATTTTCAACAAATTTTGTAAAATAAAACATGTTATTATGCTTTAGTAGCAAGGCATTTTCATCATTGATTGAAATGAATCCTCCTTTGTCAAAAAGCTTTTCATTATTTTCATTTTCATTGAAAATCTCATCAACAATTTGGGATAACAAATAATAATCCGAGTTAACTATGCATCTGAAAATTTTGAACGCATAATTTAAATATTTGTTGTCTAAATTTTCATATCCATCATTCAATAATGATAACTCAAGTTCAAACACCTCGTTAATATTACCCGTTAAAATGTAGTATAATATTCTATATGACAAAAATTCAAAAAAATTTGGTTTGTTCAAACCACTGTCACTGTACAAGACTTTGAGTTGTGATTGACATTGATTAAATTCTCCCCAATCACTATTTTCTATTGCTAATTTAGAATGAAATTCATATGCCATGATTGAAAAATCCGTCTTTATATTCTGCACCGTTAAATCTTGTCTCAAAGATTTGCATTGGTCACATAAATAATTATAACTAGCTCCCTCAAACTTTTTGTCAAACAATAGCTGTAATGTTTTGTGCAAAACATCTAGCGGCCTCACTGTCTCTGGATTAGGTTGTGATGTGAGTCGTAGGTACTTTTTCTCCAAGTTTTGGTTTCTGCCAATAATTGGGTCAGTAGATATCATTGTATTATCCCTGTCATTAGTAGACTGCACTGATAACTCTCTTTCAAATCTTTTACTTCTCAGTGCTTTTCGTTCCTCATCAGTTAATTTATTTTGGCTGTTATTATTGGTAGTATTATTAGTAAAATTTTTATTATTATCATTAGTATTACTATTTATTGATGTATCTCGAATTACAGTCTCCTTCTTATGTTTTTTTAATCGTTTTAAACTTTCACCCAATGAAATGTTAGTTTCTTTTTTCTTTGTTACAAGTGATTCTTCTTCAGCATTGTTTTCAGTCTCTGACTCAGATTCTTCTTCACCAAATATATTTACCCTTTTTCTGTCATTTATGTTACTGTCATCAGTGGTTTCATTTCGTCTCTTTCTTTTAACACTTTGTTCCAATTCATCGCAATACAATGCCAATCGTTTATATCCAGCACCAGCTAATATCGGCAATTCTTGTTTATCCCAATCATTCTCTAATATCTTTCCTGAATTTATGGCAATATTGATTAAATTTTTCAGCTGATTTTTGAATTGGTTTAGTTCATTCTCATTAAATTTTTTCTTGCTGGCCAATTTAAATGACCTGCCTATAAAATCATGTAAATTTTTAGGCCATTTCTTAGGATCCTTCCATTTATTGCTATTTAATGAATTGGCTACACTGTTGACTGTAATTGGAGCCCCCTTTTGACCCTTTATTTGTATCACAGATTTAGAACTTTTTTTGGGCGACTCACTCGTTGTCTTTTTCGACATCTTCTCGTTTGATTTATTATTGAATAACTTCTTTAAGTATCCACAATATGGGCAACACCGTAGCTAATTGATATTTGGCTATAAACAGGGAAAAACATGTTAAAAAAAAAAAAGAAATAACATGGTTGCTTACCACTACCCACAGTGCTCTCTTTATGTAAGAATGAAAACATAAAATTTCATGAACCGTGTTGTGTGCTCGCATTTACTTTTCTTGGTCAAATATTTCAATAACAACTTGAATAGACTGTTGTGTGGGTCAAGTAGTAATGTAGATAATTTCAATCAACAGAATCTATACTTATGGTTGACATATTTACGTTTGACGAGGATGAATTATCTTCTAAATTATCAGATGGACTACAGTTCAATGAAAATGATACAGAAACAGTATATGAGGATGAAAAAATCACATGTTTTAAAAAACATAGATCCAACAGTGTGATTTCAGTTGGACATATCAATAATCGATTGGGTACTTCGTATGAGGTCATGTTTGATGATGTATATGAAGCTGATCAGGAGGGTACTGAGAGTAGACAAAATTCTACGGTTAAAAAAGCTGATGAAAAGCAACTAGGAAAACCCAAACCAACTGTATCAGATTTCAAACCAATAAAGGTATTAGGTCGAGGATCATTTGGAAAGGTTATTTTGGTCAAGCATAAAGTAACAGGAAGGCTTTATGCACAGAAACAGCTAAAAAAGGTTACCATGATTGTGAATACTAAAAACTATGAACGTACTCTTACCGAACGTACAATTCTGGAGAAAGTGACACATCCAAACATTGTCAAATTATACTACGCCCTTCAAGATTTTGATAAAGTCTATCTATTTTTAGAGTATTTAGAAGGTGGTGAATTATTCTTTCATTTATCACAAGAGCGTATCATGAGCGAAAAGGTTGCTTGTTTCTATGTTGCCGAGATGATATTGGCATTGAGACATTTACATATTAATGCAGGTGTTATATATAGGGATCTAAAACCTGAAAATTGTTTGTTAAATAGAAAAGGACATTTAGTTTTGACTGATTTCGGACTCAGCAAAGTTTCTGATCAATCTAACTCCATGGATGGAACAGCACAGTACATTGCACCCGAAGTCATCAGAGGAGAAACATACGATTCAAGATGTGATTGGTGGTCTTTAGGTGCTGTAACTTATGATATGTTAACTGGACAACCTCCATTTACTGGTAATAATAATAAAAGAATCATGGATAAGATATTAACACAAAAAGTCAGATATCCATTTTACCTTTCTCAAATCTCCAAAGATTTTTTGAACAAATGCCTGAATAAGAATCTTGACAAACGTATTAATATTGATAATGATACAATATTCAAAAAGGTGAAAGAACATCAATTTTTCAGATATATTAATTGGAAATATTTAGAAGAACAAAACGATGAATTACAGCCACCTCCTATCATACCCATTATCAGTGACCCCGAACTTGCGGAGAATTTTGATGATGAATTTACAACTTTAGATATAACACCACCAAATTCTCCTATATCGAAATTTATCTATGACAATATTGAAGAGAGTAGATCAAATAGTACCTCTTCGATTATTAAGATTCAAAAGCCAGATGATAAGGGTGAACTATTAGAATCTGTATATTTTACAGATTTTTCATACACTAGACAAAATGTCATGTAAGGTTAGATTAGCATTGCTTTTACTCTTTTTTTTCAGCGAGCTGTATCATATAGCATGTTATATTACTTTAGAAACGTGTAGATTAAGCTACACAAACTTGGAGCGAGTTATTTGAGTGTTGTATATTAGCAAAATAAAATTATTAGGTGTATATTGTTTAACGTTTCTTGGATTTTTTCGATTTTGTGGTCTTTTTGGGTACCATAACTACTTGCCCCTCCTTGACATCATCTGATGCATTTTTGAATTTTTCTTGACTCTCTAAGAAAAACATCAAATCGGTTACTTGTTCTTGCAATTCTTCCTTTTCCAATACCAATTGTTTATTCTCTTCTTCAACTGCCGTTATTTTCATCGACAATCCATCATTTAATGCACACTCTTCAGAATACAACTTTTCTAATGAACTCATAGCACTATCAATTTTTGCACTTTTAGTAATATAAAAAGTTTCAAGTTCTTTACACGTTTTTTCCAGTTTGTTCAATTTATCGTTAAACTTTTCCCTTGCCTCTTTTTGAAAGGATAATTCACTATTCAGTTCAACAATACGATTTTCATAAAACTCACGTTGACTTTCAAGTTGACTAATAAGTATTTTGGAATATTCAAAACCAATTTTTTCCACCTTTTCATCATTTTTCTTTGTACTATCATTGCGAAGTGGTAATTCTACCAATTTTCCATCAGCTTCATTTTGAACTAATCGATGTACATATCCATCTGCCGCGTAATCCCAAACGCGTTGTGTATTTGTTTCCATAGAAAAACAATGTCCAGTTTCCTCCCAATGATGAATCGCATGCTGTCCATCATATCGACCACAACCCACATTACCACAAATCAAACATATCCAGAGATGTTCCTGTAGTCCACAAACCATACATTTTTCATCAGTATCAAGAATTCCGTTATTATCATTATCCAATAACGATAATGAAGAAAAATTGTCCATATTTTTCTGTGAACTGATTCTGGAAGAATATCTGCAAACAGGACATGTATCATCTTTCCATTTAGATAGACAAGAGCAATGAAATGTGTGCTGACAAGGAATTGTAAGCAATCCAGTAACAGTACTATCTAACCTATCGAGACATACTGGACAGGTCGCAAGTTCTGTATATTTTTTTGATGTTGATTTCTTAGTAATTTGATCATTATCATTCGTGAAGGGATCTTCTAACAAATATGGTAACGCAACCAGGACATTACTATCAGTTTGCGGTTTCGGTCTGAATACTATTTCTTTAACTTCAACAACTGAACAAGTTTCCGGTTCAAAGGAATTAAATTTTCGCCCTTGATATTTTCTCATAAAAGATTTCACATCATCTTTCTCACGAAATTTTAGAAGAATCATAAATCTATTCGGTGACATCGATTTTATTAGACGTATATGAGAAAACTTTAAAACATCATCTTCGTCAAAAAAGCCTAAAAGGAGGTCACTAGCACTAAAATAAAATGGAACAGATAATATAGCAACAGTTGTCTCATCACCTGAAACATGCTTCAAATCTGGTGAATCGATCTTGAAAGGGTTTATGTGGCTTTCCGAGTCTTTAAACAACCTGACAACCCCAAAACCAAGAACCTCAGCACATAGGTTGTCATTGGAAAAAGACCTGGTCAGTGTTTTATTGGCAAATTTATTTGTCGATAAGAAAGTACTTGGTAATTCAGACATTTCTTGTTTATTCAATAGGTCAATCGGCGTTATCTCAATGGCGGAAAATCTGTAATCAATTCTCTGATTGTCCGATAATTGCTTAGTTAATAACTTTATTTTATCACTCCAATTGTCCAGCAAAATGTTTCTTGTCTCAATTTCAGGATCCCTTGGATAAAAAATATCTTTCCTCTCCCAAACTTTTTCAATCCAGGAGCTACTATAGAGTTGATTCGAAACTTTTAAAATGTTCTTTGCAATTAAAGTTTGTAAATATGTTTCAGCAGTATTGGTGTTTGCATCAAAAAGATCGGATTCAGAAAATAAATCAAAACAAATAGTATAACGTGTAGTTGTTTCTTCTTTCAAACTCTCCATAATTTATGGATGACACTTTTTCCAATGACCATCTGAACTCTCCCAATTAAAATTTCTATCAATCTAATTGTATTATTTGCCTTACAAATTCTACAATTCATGCCTCCAAGAGGTCTTCCGCGGAGGAGCTCAAAACTTTTTCATTTTTTTTTTTTTTTGCCATTTGAGATAATGCTCGTTGGAGTATGTATATATACATAGTAACTCACTTGCTTATTTACTTACTTGTTTTTATTTATTTTTTGATTAATTACAAATATAAAAACGACAAACAAGAAAGAAAAATGTCAGGAGGCGAAGACAAGGCTAAGAAAACATTGGCTGATCTTTTCAAACAGCTTGCTTTGGAACAAACCGAAGAACAATCCCCAGCGGAACCACCAAAATCCATGGAAGAATATAAATTTTGGAAGACACAACCAGTTCTTCGTTTTGATGAAAATGTCGAAAAGGAAGGTCCAATTGATGCTACAAAGACTGTTGATGATGTTAGAAAAGAACCATATCCTATTCATTCACAATTTGAATGGACAGTTATTGATCTCGAATCAGATGAAGATTTAAACCAACTACATGAACTGTTATATGACCATTATGTTGAAGATCATGATGCTACATTCAGATTTGCTTATTCCAAAAATTTTTTCAATTGGGCATTGAAGCCACCAGGATGGAAAAAAGACTTACATATAGGTGTTCGTGTTAAAGACACTGGCAGGTTAATTGCATTCATCAGTGGTGTTCCATGCGATTTAACCATCAGGGGAAACGATATCAAGAGTGTTGAGATTAACTTTTTGTGTGTTCACAAACAACTAAGATCAAAAAGACTTGCACCATTGTTGATTAAAGAAGTCACCAGAAGGGTTAATTTAATGAACATCTGGCAAGCTTTATATTCATCTGGAACCGTTCTTCCAAAACCTTTGAGTACATGTAGATACGGACACAGACCATTAAATTGGGGGAAATTATATGAAGTTGGATTCAGTTCCCTTCCAACTGGTGAAACCAGAGCAAGTATGATTGCAAAGACTACACTGGGTGGTGAACCAAAAACAAAAGGTTGGAGAAAAATACAAGCAAGTGATGTTGAAAGTGTTTGGAAATTATACAATTCATGGAGGGATAGATATGAAATTACCCAAATTATGAGTAAAGATGATGTCAATCATTGGATATATGGTGGTGAACAACAAGATGGCAAAGTTATTCACACTTATGTTGTTGAAGATGAAGAAACGGGTAGAATCACGGATTTCGTTTCATTTTATGTATTGCCATTCACAGTACTACAAAATCCACAACATACTGAAATTGGTATAGCATATCTTTATTATTATGCATCTGAAGTTGGCCTCGGAAAAACTGGCGCAGAGGAAGAATCACAACAACTCTTGAAGAAAAGATTAAAGTCATTGATTAATGATGCAATGATTGAAGCAAAGAATATGAACATTGATGTTTTCAATGCACTAAGTTCTCAAGATAATACTTTATTTTTGAATGATCTTAAGTTTGGTGCTGGTGATGGATTTTTGAATTATTATGTTTTCAACTACAAAGCTAATCATATTGATGGTGGTATTGAAGAAGGAACGAATGATTTTGCAGCAAATGGTAGTGGTGTAGGTGTTGTTCTTTTATAATCCTAGGATGTAGCCAGAAAAAGAAAAACATGAAAAAAATTTGTAGTATTTTATATTTGAATTACTTTTATGTTAAATTATTTATACCTGAACTATAAAAATACATCCCAACCCAAAATTGAAAGCCAAATAAAAGAAAATAAAAATGAAAAGGAAGGGATAATCACCACACTTCTTTTATATTGCTTCTTCTTGTAACATAGCCTGTAATACCCTTTTGCGCTACTTCAATATCACCTTCACTGAAGCCATCCAGTTGACTTGTTTCATTATTATTCTCTTGGTTTGATCCTATCTCTGATATAAAAACAGCATTGTTTACATCAGATTGCCCAGAATTTTCACTCTCGATATTAAGATCAGAATCATTGTTGAACTTAAAATTCAAAAAATCAATATCTGTATTCCCAAACCCTATGATTATACCATCCATTTCATCCAATAAACATGGATGGATGTAACTTTGTGTAGCTTCTCTAGCTTCTTCAATAGTACTGCATTTTCGATTTACAATAGGAGATAAACTTCTAAATGAAAAGGGATCCAATTTTGGATTTGATACCAATGATGGCTTGCTATTGTTAAAGCTAATGATTGAACTTATCGTATTTTTATCTAATTCCTTCTGGTATTTTTTGTCCTTCAGTATAGACTGGTTAATGGTGTTATCTACTGTAGAATCGTTTTGTTCAATATGATTATTGCTATTTTCAGCTTCATCAAACGTCACTGCATGTTCATCGATTTCATTTGAATCGGCTAAACTTTCATTTGATGATGTCATTATAACTGCATCACATTCTTCATTACCATTTAAAAAATGATTTAGACTAACAAGACTATTTTTTCTTTGAACATTATCATTTTTGGAATTATTGTCATTATTATTACTATTATCTTGTGTCGTCAATGAACCCATCAATAAACTATTCAAATCATTGTTTTCATCTTCAGAATCAACACTCTTGCCGCGTGTATTTATTGCATCAAGGGCAATATAGTGTAAAAGTGGTTTATAATTCCTATCAAAAAACATCAAAGCAAGAACAGTGGTAGGAAATAAAGGTAGCATGAAACCTGCCAAAATGAAAGAATGTTCCAATGCTAAAGAACCAAACATTTGTAAATGAAGGAAAAAAACGCCTAAGCAAATCCTTTTAAATATAATAGGCCAAGCTTTTCCAGTACTATGTGATGGATGAACCAATGAATATACGAGTTGATACTTGTAAGTATAAAAACCTAAAATAAAATAAACCAACCCTGATACAAGAATCTTTGTTGAAATTGAAGAGTATAAAATAGTAATAATGAAAATCATTATATGTTGTGGCAGTATAAGACCCAAATCAAAAATTTGCGGTTGATATAACAAGTCTTTAAATAATCTAGGTGTTTTGCTCTTATAATTAATAATGAAATTCCAAAATAAAAAGAAAAGGTCTCCTATTTGCAACAATTTAAAGGGGAACATTGTTAAACCTTGTAATAAAATCAAATCAATATAAAAAAGTGAAAGGGATTTAATAGAAGTTGCAAGTAATGGTGCAATTTTTGTTGTATCTGTTAATAATGCTTTATAACTTGAAAGTGTACCGAATAAGGTGAAAACAAGGAAAAGGTTAAAGAAAATATACAGAAAATTCTTTTTAATAACGGAAAGTTCTACATCACCTTTTGAACCTAAACCTTGTAAACTTGAAAGTAATGAAATAACATATGGTAAGACTGTGTTAATAAGAGAAAACAAATATGTTGGTAATAAACCAGTAACAACAGTTCTAACTTTATCATGTTTAATTAAATAATCACCGAATTCTTTTGAAATTTTTCTAATTGAATTGACATTTAACAATGAGGTAATATATCTAATTGGAATAATCAATAAACAACTGAAAACAATAATAATGAATTCAATTATATTCTTTCTTAAAAATACTGTTTTATTATTCAATAATAAATTGTTCCAATTTATATCCAAAGGTGCAGGTGCTAATTCAGTAATCAATTCAAAAACTTTTGGAGAAAATACAGCTTGAGCAGCCATCTGAGCATCAGTTACTGAATCCATTGTAACAAATGCAAGTGGTTCTCTCTTAAATTGAAAGCTATCTTTTAAATGATTGATTTCATTATTAATTTTAATCAAATTTCTTGAATATAAATTTAATAATTCCTTATCAGATTTTTTCACTTCAAAACATGATCTTTTTTTGGAGGAAAATTTTTTATCGACAGAATTTGCTAAAACATAGTAATTATCATTGTCTGTATTATCAGTATTTGGATCATATATTATATTATCATTTGTAGGGAATTTTTGAATTTTAACAGATTTTAAATGAACAGATTGAACATCAATTGATTTAAACATGTTAATTTCCAATCCACATGATTTTGAATATAATACCTCTAATAAATTTTTCATTTTATCACGTTGAAGAAATAATTTAACCAAAGGAGTATAATCATAAACAAAACTTATTTGATCTACTTTACCAACTCCTAATTCTTGGATATGATTTTTTAAATCGATTTCATTACACATATTTGATGGGATATTTTTGATAAATATTGTCCTATCAGTTAAAGATCTTTGAGATCCTAAGAATTTTTGCCTTGTTTTAATTATATGATTTGTTTCTTTAAATAAAAACCAATAAATTATTACGGTGAAAATATATGTGAAAAATGTACAAATTGCCAAATAAAGTAAAGGTTCAGAATTTTCATCGATATTGTTATCATTATTAATGGAATTTAAAAAATTAGTAATAAACGCAAAAGTAGTATTGTCTTTATCGAATGAACCAGTCATAAAATATCTAACTGGACTCAAAATGCAAAGACCGAGTATACTCAAAGATAGCAGTATTTTTATTGACATTCTAAAAAAACATAAAAAAACATAAGATTCTAAACCGATTACTTGTAATAATTGTTCATTATTGATAGAAATTAATATTTTAACCCAACTGAACATATCATTTGGTAATTTTTTAATCTTTTTATTTCGATAACTCCTAACGCTAAATATTAATGGAAATTTATACCTAAAGAAACAAAAGATGAGGAAACAGATTAAACCAAGGATAGAACAAACATACAATTGAACTTTAAAAAGAGTTTGAGTTTGACCTCTCGGATCAAACAATGGTGGTTGATCGGTATCATCTGTACCATTGTTATTGATAAACA
The DNA here is from genome assembly GCA_030574275.1 of Pichia sporocuriosa. Taxonomy (NCBI): domain Eukaryota; kingdom Fungi; phylum Ascomycota; class Pichiomycetes; order Pichiales; family Pichiaceae; genus Pichia; species Pichia sporocuriosa. The sequence continues at coordinate 20,916 of JAJMES010000332.1, forward strand.
GGGGATTTTGTAAAAATGAAGAAGTTTCAAACATATTTTAACAATAAACCAATTATTTAATGAGACTTGTAAAATGAAAACAAAAAATCAAGGATAAATAATGAAAACTGTTAAAACAGGTGATAATAAGCAAAAAAAAAAAA
>JAJMES010000333.1:0-20821 GCA_030574275.1 Pichia sporocuriosa
ACTTCTCTCCAAAAATTACAGCTCTAGAGAAATCTTAATAGTGTACGTTGCAAGAAAAGGAAGGGAAACCACTAATATAGTGTATTGAAATATGTAAAGCAACGCTAAAACATCCATTTGAAAATATCTTTTATCTAGAGTAGGAAGGTACATGGCGGTCACATAAATAATTGATGTTGCTGATGGTAGTCCAAATGATATATTACAGAGAAAGTAAAGAATTTTTTGACCGTAAAATAAATTTGCTTTATTCAAACCGCTATTAAACGCACACCCAATAATTGGAAATATAATTAACTTGACTAATGTCAACACAAGGGGGGCCTTCCAAATCCCCCTTTCCATTTTTTTTAAATCAATTCTTCCAATGGTGGCACCTAGTAATAACAAACCTAATGGGACCTGTGCTGAACCCAAATAACCTGCAAAATCCAAAATGAATGACAATGGTGGTTGATTATCAGGAGCCGATGGTATGTATGCTTGCTTTGTATCAATAAATAATGCTTGAAGCCATGGTATCATAGCAATCATTATACTCAAAACCACTGAAATAGACGATGGTTGAATAAATGTTCCTCTCCAAAGTTTTATCATAGAGTAGCAATGCTTTTTATACTGAAATTTTTTAAAACTTTCTAAACAGGATTCCTTCTTTTTATTCGAAGAATTGTTTTTCTGTAGACATTTTTTAATTTCATCTGATCTGAAGAAATTTTTCACTTTTTGTAAAATTTCAGATTCTTTTACTTCACATTTATTATCATACCATTTTGAAATTTTTGACTCGATATCATTGACAAATTTATCATCTACTTGACTTTTATCGTTAATAATTATATTACTTACTGAATCTAACAACTCTCCATTTTTGTTTTCATCCTCTATTTTAAACTGCATTTCATTTTTGAAATCCATTTCAATTAATTTATATAAACCCATATTAAATTGTGTTAGCATTTGCAAAACTAAGAATATAATGACGTACGAAATACCAATATCAACATCATCAAATAATTTAGAGTTTAAAAATCCATCTAAATATGCAATTGGAAGGTCAGAGATATTGGCTAAAGCACCACATGATATGAGTCCACCCCACCAATTTCTTGGAACTCTGATAAAATAACCAAATAAAAAGCATATTGCTCCACCAAGTATCTGCATTACAAATGAAATTATCACTATGGTTGCTATTTGATGAACATAGATATTACTTATATTTGATACAATTTTATCAAATGTCAAGCATGGTATCAATGCCTTTATAGCAATATTACTTAAACTTTTAGAACTTTCAACAGTCAAAATATTTTTTCTTGCAAGAATAAATCCTGTTGCAAGAATAAAATATATTTTGAAGATTGGTTTGACTGTCATATAAATTATTTCTCCTAAATTCATTATTTGCCTGTGAAAATATTAAAGTGATTATTAAATTTTTTACTCAGCAGATTCTTAGCTGTTGTTTTTAATTATTATAAAATTTGATGATTTTATTGATTTTTATAAGATATTCAGATGCTTTTTTAATTTTGTTCGGCGGGTTTTTCCAAATTTGGAAATGTATAGTGAAAAAATCAAAGCCGCCAGTATATCTCTTTTTGTCCTCCAAATTTCAAACTCAAAATTATGTTGAAATAATATGAGCTCAATAATATAATTGGTGGTCTCGTAGTATTTTGTAAACAGTTACTCTAAGCTTTCTCTTATGAGAGGAAATAATTCAAATTATAAAATTAATAAACTTAAAATTAAAGTATATATTATTATAAAAAAATTATATAATCAAACAAATGCTTTTTCTGTTTCAAAAATGGATTGAGAAATAATTGATGCAATATTTTCAGCATCTTTTTCAGAAAGAATAAAGGCAGGAGCAATTGTAATATGGTCACCTTTAAAACCATCAATAGTACCAGGTTGAGCCATACAGATCAAACCATTCTTGTAGCAAGTTGCGGTGACTTTTTTACAAAAAGAAAGACTTGGATCAAATGGTTCTTTTGTTTCCTTGTCTTTGACAAACTCAATGGACCAGAAAGTACCGGCACCTCTGACTTGGCCAACAATATTTGAGTCAGTTAATTTTTCTTTTAATAATTGACCCATGTAAGTACCGTTTTTCATACAATTTTCAATTAAATTGTCTCTAAAAATAATTTTTTGAACAGCCAAACCAACTCTACAGTTATAGTCATGGGAGTGATAAGTTTGAGCACCAAAAACAGCACCTGATCCTTTTTCAAAGACTTCTTTGACTTGGGGAGAAACTAAAATACCAGCTAATGTGACAAATCCAGAACCAATGGTTTTACCAACTGTTTGTAAATCTGGTGGACTGGTCATAAATTGTTGCCATGCATGATAAGTACCACAACGACCTAAACCACACATAACTTCATCAAGCATAAATAAAACCCCATATTTTTTACAAACTTTCTTGCAACCGTCTAAGTAGCCAGGAATTGGAACTTGAGTACCAAAGGTAGAACCACCAACAGTTTCAAAAACAACACCAGCAACTTTTTTTGGACCTTCTCTAATAATAGTTTCTTCCAATTCGTCAACTAATCTTTGAGCGTATTGTTCTAAAGTTTCGTTTTCTAAAAGGTTTCTGTATGGGTAACATTGTGAAACCTTCATGGTTTGGTCATCGGATAAAAAGCAACCTTCAAATTGAAACTTTCTGTTATGACCATAACCTAAAGAAAGTGTTGCTAATGTATAGCCATGGTAAGATTGGATTCTTGAGATAAACTTGTATCTTTCTGGTTCACCATTTTCATAATGATATTGTTTCATAACCTTAAGTGCATTTTCATTTGCTTCGGATCCTGAACCAACAAATAATGCAGAAGAAAATGCTCCATCAGAATGATCACAAATAAACTTTGCTAAGTCCTCAGCAGCATAATTACTAATAGAAGCACCAAAAGTGTAAACAGATTTACCAACCGCTTCTTTTGCAGCATCTATAACTTCTTTGTTGTGGTGTCCAACTGAACAAACAGCAGCACCAGAACAAGCATCTAACATGACACGTCTTTTTTTTGTTTCAGGATCTTCAATGGTAATGTACATACCATCTGCATCAACTGCCATAGGTGCTTTTTCAGCAATAACCCTTTGAAAAACGTATGATTCGCCTTTTGTCATGTTTTTTTATATATATGCGAAATTTATTTGTTTGTTAGATAAATAAAAATTTATAAATAAAAAAAAATTCTAAGAAGAAATGCAAATATTTTAATTGAAGATAAAAGCAGAGTTGAAGAGTTTAAATAACAATTACTCCAATTAATTCATAATTACAATATATAGTTTTTTTGTTAACTGCTATTTTAAATAACATGGAAATATCCGCTCACGAGTTTCCCCATTAGGACGTAAAGTAATAACCGCCGGTTCATGTTTTCTCCTAATCTCGCTATACGCAGAGAAAATAATATTAACGGGATACGCTATTTACCAAAATTTCCGATTAGGACACTTAGCACAGTGTTTTCTTTTCTAATCCGTTGCGGCAAATTGAAAACGAATAATAAAATATCAAATCAAATCCACCTATATATTGTGCTTTTGATTTGATCTTTAAAAATGCTACGTTAAAAAGGTAAATTTTAAAAATTTTAACATGTTATTTACTGGAAGACTATTTGTTTTTCTGGCTTCTCCGTAGCTGCATTTAAACATTGTTATTATTGTTATATGCGTATATCTGTTTTGAAATACTTCTTCTAGCTACATATTTTCATATAAATATTTAATTAAATGGATCTAATAAGATGAATATATCTTTTTATTTCCTCAACAATATAAACGTTAAGGCTAGTATCAAGTATGACAAGCCTTAAAAGGATTAGTCTGATACTCACGTGACTTATATCAGGTTTAGAGAATACAAATTCTTCATATCTGATATACGAGTGAGAGTATTCACACTTGTCCACAATTTACACAGTGAAGAGTTTTACACGGTCAATATTGTTTATGAAGTTCACAAAAAGTTTAAAGGCTAAGTTTACATTTTGGTCTATATACAAGGTAAATAAAAAAAATGGTGAGAAAGTTTTATCGATTCCACAAAATTATTTGTCTGCATATTAATACTGTAATCCACCAATTTAACTTGTATATTTTCAAACAAAAATAGTCAATTATTAACAAAAAAAACTATAATTATTAATTTAATTAATTAGTTATTAATCTTTGTAAAAATATTTAGTGAACATTACTATTTCAAAACGGATATACAAAGATAACAATAATAACAATGTTGCATGAACGTTTTTTTGTTTCTTTCTTTTTTGTTTTGTTAAGCTCTCTTGAGCTTATACATTTATATTTAAAATTGAAATGCTTTAGATACTATCACTATTATTTTGATGTCAATAGGTTATTGAGTCTTCTGTAAAATGATACAATTATCACATTATATATAATAAGAGCTAAATATCCAATATACTTTAATGTAAATTGTTTTCCTGGCTTCTGATTAACTGCATGTTGTACCTTAAACATACTTAGTATAGTTGTACAAATTATATTACATATACGTATATTTATAAATAGTGCTACAGTGTAAAAACTCGGTGCTTTGAATTTTTGCATGAATTTAAAAAGCATCAAAATTGAAAGCGTGTTTATCAACCCAATCACAACCTGTATTGCTTGATGGACTCAATGGATCTAAAAACTCATAATCTTGTGCGTCAATGGATGCTGCAAAGTTTGCATCCCCAGAATTAGCTGCATGCATGCAATTCACCAAATCGTTGAATTCAGACATAAATGTATTACCACCATTAGTACTGTTATTAGCGTTATATGTAGCGTTTGCACTTAGCGGTTGTTCAGTGTGGGGATTCGATTGTAGAACTCGTACAAATTGGAGGTTCTGTTGGGACAGAGATGTCTGCAAATGTGAAAAACGTTGATTGTTAAAAGAATTGAGTTGTGGCCCTATTGGCGTTGAAGATTGTGTATTATTTGGAACGTAGCTAGATTCTCTTTCAATGATCGGCGTTTTATTCGTGTCAGAATAGACTGTGGTATATGTGCTCGATTTATCCATTGGACTCTCAAAAATACTACTGGATGATTCCTCTAGTGTAGATCTGATAGGATCATTAGATAATTTTTGGGAAGGTGCATTTGATAAATTCATTCCTAATCCTAAACTACCAGCTTGAACCTTTTTGTATAATTTAGAGCTTACTTTTGATAGCATCTCAGAAATATGGGTAACTAGTTTGGCAGATAATGACCAATGACGTGAAATTTGTAATGTTGAACCTATTTCAAGTTTAATGTATTCAGTATAAATATCAAGTTCAGAAGATGAAATTTTTCTATCATTCTCATCTAATGAATCAAGCATTGATAAATTAGAATCAACCCAAGCATAAGCACTTAAATGAACAAGACATGAAAATGCCAATGCACATGCTAAAAAGGGTGTTCTTTTACAAGTTTGGCCAGGATCAGTATCAAGTAACGTCTTCATTAAGAAATTGGCAGAATCAATCGTCTTCCTAGTTTCAATAATTTTTCTTGAATCGGTAGTTGATTGTGATTCTTTATTATCCAATGGAGTACATGGATCATCAATTCCTTCTTCATCGGTGCACCTTGGATGTTTTGAAATATCGGGTCTCCAAAGATATGAGAATGGTCTATGTGTAAAAATTCTAGCATAATTTAATAACATTATTGCTTCAAAAACCCCCTCATTTACTGTACCATATTTATTAATTAAATGTGGCATTCCATAAGTTTCTGGATTGGACAATTTCATTTCCCAATTACCCAAAGCGGCTCGCATATGATTAAGATGAGGTAAACAATCAGCATTCGATTGGATTGCAATATTCAAAGAAATTGAATCATTAACAAGTTTACATGCCTCAGCACGAGATTTGTAGTCAAACACAGATAATGGTATCAAAGTTGGATATAAAACTAGACAACGCTGAGTGGCGAGTCTGGATTTAGTATGACCTGAGGCGGTTCCTGAAATTGAATCAAAGTAATAAAGTTCCCAAAATGTTTTTCTAACTGTATCAATTAAAATATCATACGGAATTGAAGATACTCGCGGAGAATTAAACAACAAATCCAGATCTAATTTAGAATCAGACTCGGGCGGAGTGTTTAAAACATGTATATTTGAAATTGGTTCATCTCTTTCGGTTAAAAACCCATTGACATCTAAAAATACATCAGAAACATTATCACGGTCAACTAAATTCATTTTTAACTCTAATGCTAAAGATATAGCCGCTTCTCTAATAATTGGCGATAAATCATGAAGGGATGAAATATGTGAAATCATTGCGAGTAAAAGGAGAGATTGTAACGATATAAAATCCTTCCCTATTTGTCTAATATAAGTAATTAATGAGATTACCAAAAAATTAATTGTTTCAATATCTCTGGCATACTTAGAAGATGTCTGCCCATCAGCCATAATTTTCATTGCCAACAAAATGTCATAATTATATGGGATTGCTTCGAGATAATTCAATATGTGTTCCTTTGGCGGTAAAAAAGGATGTGCAGAATAAAATGAATTATAAAATGATGAAATTATTGAATTTACGTTCAAATCTTTGATCAAAGCTGGAGAAATGTAACATTGATCTAATGGTGTAACTAACTTTGAATCGTCAAAAATCATTTCAAGAGGATCATTATTTTTAGAACCATTGAAAATTGGGTGAAAATCATTTTTATTATTTGATCGTTTACTACTAGCTTTATCTATTTTTTTCATGCATGGAGGTGTTGTATCACGATTTTCCATATTAAGACAATCTTTTGTACAATCTGGATTATCTGCCAAATGGCCTAAACCATTTTCAACACAGGGAAGATGATCAGATTTATAGTTGTTGGTAGTATTTGGTATCCGCTTGGATTTAACATTTCCATTAGATGTAAATTCAAATTCATTTCTGTTTTCATTTTTTAACTTCTCATCATAACCATCAGAGACATTTTTGTTGTCAATATCATCATCATTTTCGTCATTTTCAATATTATCTTCTACATCATCTTCAATAGCAGATTGAATTTTTCTTTTCAATGTCACACCCTTTTTCCGGGACCCTCCTCTATTACTCTTAACATAAGTGCATATTCTATCATTTTTCTCACAGCGGCCACAAATTGTTCGACCATCACATTTTAAATGCCTTGATCTACATTCCAAGCAAGCTCTTGAAGAGTGCTTTGTGTTCTGTTGTTTCATATTTTGAACTCCTGACATCTTAACAAGAGTATTTATTTCTTATTTTTCCCTGTATTCTTATCAGAACTTGAAGTTTTGGTCTGAGCATTTACCTGTACACCCTAACCAGCATCAAAACATGATCAATTCATGTCTGAAAATACTTTTAAATTCAAATCCCGAACCTTTACGTAAACATTTTTTATTTTTCGGGAATTGTGGTGATTATGTAATGTTGCGTCGATCGACGTTGTTTATTCTTTTGGCTTTTTTTGGTTTTTTTTTGTGTTTTTTTTTTGTTTTAGGAAATTAATTTTATCAATGTAGATCTTACGTGAAAACACGGATTTCAATAATGTAATAAAGCATACGACCATTTAATAATATCAATAACAATGGCAAAAAACGTTATCATTGATAATGGACAATATTCTATTAAATTTGGTACAACTTATGAAGAAAAACCTCATGTCGTGCCAAATTGTATAATAAGGACCCAAGATAAAAGGGTGCATTTAGGTTCAACTATTAGTTCACAAAAATCACTTAAAGATTTGGCATCGATATCGGGTGATCTTTCTACTATTGCTTTTCAACGACCTATCAAAAATGGACAATGTTTTCAATGGAATTTAGAACATCAAATTTGGGATAATGCTTTTATTGGCTCAAAATTAGACTCAGGTAATGGTGATCTACTTGAAAACTCTAACTTACTATATATTGAATCACCGATAACGCTTCCAAAATTTCAAAATATGACGGATCAGATATTGTTTGAAGAATTTGGTATTGAAAATTTAGTAAGATGCTCTGGTCCAACATTAGCACCATGGCTTAATTCATATAATGATAACGGCAATTCTGACGATGGTAATAAATATAAAAATTTCCAATTAGTGATAGATTCAGGTTTTGATTCAACCTGGATTGTGCCCGTTATTTACGGTATTCCCCACTATCGTGCAATTAGAAAATTACCTATTGCAGGTAAATTTTTAAACAGTTATTTGCGTGAAGTTGTATCTTTCAGACATTATAATATAGTAGAAGAGCCGATACTTGTTAATGCAATTAAAGAACAAACATGTTATGTTGCATTGAATTATAATGAAACATTGAATAAACTCACACGATTGAAAAAGGATCCAACTCAGCTGATTAATTCTGATTTATCATTATCTTACGTGTTACCTAATAATAAAACAGATTTTCTTGGTCATCCAATTTCAGATAAATCAAAAATGACAAAGGCAGAACTTTCAGAACTACAAAAATTACTTGAAAGAACGAATCATACACAAGGTTTTAATAATGATGATGATGATGATGATGATAACGGAAATAAAGAATTAGGTAATAATAACTTAGATCCAAATCAATCTCTACTACTTACTGATGAAAGATTTTTAATTCCTGAACTTTTATTTCATCCACAATTGGCTGGAGTTTATAAAGCGGGATTGATTCAAACTATAAAATCATCACTAGATGCTGTTCCGGAATTGTTACGGCCATTGTTGGTTAATAACATAGTGTGTATGGGAGGCACCTCAAACATTCCAGGTTTTGCCGATAGGATAGTGAGGGAATTGGATCCTGAAGTTCCAATAGAGGCTGAGGTCAATATTTTAGATTATAGTCATATTACTAAAGATACAGGACTGCTATCTTGGCATGCTGGTAAATCTTTTTTTGAGAATGGTGGGTTTGAAAAGATAATGATGTCAAGGGCTGAATATCTAGAATTTGGTGCTGAATATGCAGAAGAAAAATTTGGTTTTAAATTATAATTTATGTCCATTTATAAATAAAATGTTTAATGCGTATATATATATATATATAAATTACCCAGAAATTCTGGTTATAAATGCTACTTTACTTAAGATATGAAGATCTATTACTCCACATTTTAAAAGCAAAGGGTTATTCCATAGAAGAAAAATAAGGTGGATAATGCACTGCCAATCCACACGGTAGTCATATGCCACATAGGAGGTGGGGTAAACCTGCATAGAAATAAACAAATACTGATTCCAGCAAGAAGAAAACTTATGACCAAACAAAAAATGGCAAATATAACCAAGACTGTTATTCCAGTAGTCATTTGTGGCCTTTTGGAAACATTCTTGTTGAAAATAGTGAAAATGATAAATGTTCCAATGGAAGAAGTTATTAATGAAAACATAACCATAACCATATAAATAAAAGATAATGTTTTATCGTGGTTATCATTCCTCATATAAACCATTGAATAATTCCTGGAATTTATAGATACATATCTCTTATTGTCAGGTAATTGCATCATTGCTTCAGTTTCACTATCTGACTCATCATCTTCATCAACAGTATATATATTTCTGGATAACTTCCGCTTGGTCCTGGGTAATAATAACCTAGTTTCATCCATATTCGAAGATTGGTCTCTTGCATGGTCAATTCCTAAAATTTTACCTCCTAACCATTGGCCCAAATTTTTGTTATTATTTACCCAATTTATTATTTTATCTGTGTTTTCAACTGATGACCAATTTGAAAAGGGTGTAAGATTTTCTTCAATATCCATATCATCAGTTATAGTATTAGATTCGGTATTTGATGTGAATAATTTGGAAAACCAATTTAAAAACCCTGTATTGTTATTATCATTTCCAAGATACACATAGAAAGAATCATCACCACCATATTCGGACCCATTATCAAATTCATTCCAATAACCCGGTTTACGGGGGACGATTTCATCTTTATTCAATAATATTCCATTATTGCATAATCCTTCATCATCATCATCATCATCATCATGTTCTTCTTCTTTATGTACATTGCAGTTTAATGATCCAATACCACTCTTACTTCGAGAACTTTGGAAAGCAACAGATGAATGAGACTTTGAGCGCATTTCTGGTAAAATTCTAATATCTTTATTAGTTAAAACATCATGCCAAGGTGCAATAAATAATAGCATTTCATCATCTGAAATCAATGAATCTTTGGTATTATTAATATAATTATAAATTAAATAATTATTCAAAGAAAAATTTAGATCATCAACACGATAAACAAAATAACTATTAATTAAAGTTTGAATTGATGCAGGGAAATCAGATTCTGGTATATCAAAATCTATTTCTAAAATTGCATGGGGGAATATGTCAACATTTGAATTTTCAGTACCATCATCATTAGTTTTATGAAGATTAATATCCCATTCTAAAGATATATAAAAATTAATTTTTTCATTAGAATTTAAATTTATATATCTTAATTTTTTAGATTCGACCTTTGCCAAAGGTTTGACGTTGTTATCAATAACCCAATCAAATGAAAGTTGACTCATTTGTTTGTTACCTTTTAAGCCTGATTTTTTCCATTCTTCATATAAAAGATCTTTTTTTTCATTATTTGATAAATTTAATTTATTATTATAAAACAACAAATCAACCAAATGTTTATTAATGGAAGAAATTGCAAATTGTCTAAGACCTCCAATTGGAGCAAATAAAATTGAATCTTTATTTCCATTGTTATTGGCCAAATTAGAAACTAAAATTTGAGAATAGGGATTAGAATTAAAAATATGCAAATTATCAATAGAAGAAATTTCATAGTCAAAAGTATCTAAGGGAACGCTTTGAATAAATAAAGGATTAATTGGATTATTTAACCAAATTGATAAAGTTTCAGTTTCTGGACGGAAATCATCATTGGCACCAAAACTTGTATTATGCTTGTTTGAAATTTTATTAATAATTTCAGTATTATTTTCAATATTAGTAGAAGTATCATTTAAATTTAATGAAGATTTTGTGTTCTTCAATTTAACATCATTTGTGAATAATGAATCATCAGTAATTAATTTAAACTCTGAGGACAGGAAAAATTTAATTTCATCTAAATTATCAACATGAACCCAAAAGGTTAAAGATCGAGGACCTTTCCTTTTGGATACTATGTCAAAAGTTGACGATCTTGGGAAAATTTGTGAATTATCAGTATCAATATGTTTTGAATGTGGGAATTTATAACTCTGAGTGGTTAATTGTAAAGAATCAATTGTATGAATTGAAGATTGTCGATCTCTTCTCAAGTCAGTGGTAATATTATTATTAGCAATATAATCGGTTAAGAAAGTATCCAGGAAATCATATAATAATGTAGTTTCTTGAGTTAGCTCGTCCAAATTTAAATGAATAAACGATTTTGGATTTGCAATTAAAAAATCATTCGTTATTTTATCAACAAACGACTGCTTTTGGGGGTTTGAAGAATATTTGACAAATTTTTTTAATAATTTTTTAATAGCAATCTTTTGTAATAGTATAAAACGGGATAAATCTTGTAATTCATCTGTAATCAAGTCCAACTCTTTATGAAATGAATGTAACTTTCTTTTCCTTATTCGCATTGAAATTGCAGAATGTGAATTATGTTCTTCGATAGCCTCGGTTTCAATGAATAGATTACATTGCCTTTTTAAAGTTGACAAACGTCTTGAAATTTCACCGACTTTTGAAAATACAAAAAGAGATACAAAACCTATTTGCTCTTTGAAATTTTTATACAATTTTTTCAGTAACTTCTTTTGATGATCATTCAATCCTGTATCTGATGAAGTATTATCACTTGATGAATTATAAGATTCATCTTCCTCAAATTCAGTTGTGGCTTCTCGTATTAGAGATTTCAGTAAATTGTAATCAATGTTATAATTTCTCCATCGGGAAATTGAACGAGAACTAAATTCAACTCCAAACTTCATTTTGTATGATGATGATGATGATGATACAATTCAAGGAAAATATGTAAAAAATAAAAAAATAAAAAAATAAAAAAATAAATAGTCAATCCACAAAAGCAATGAAAGAAAGCAAAAAGCAAAAGAAAGGTAAAATGTAAAACCAGGTTAGATTTGTTCCAAATCAATATCAATTTCAGAGCAGTAAAGACAATCTTAAAGAACTATAAGATTAAAAACCAGCAAAAAAAAAAAAGAAAACCAAAATATATATACGTGTATATATTCGTAAATTGCAACAATCAATTGCTCCTATAAGTATATACACCTTTAATCTGTGATATAAAAATACAAACAATAAGATACTAAATAATAAAATGACAGAAACGAACAAAACAAACAATTATGTTAATTAGATGCAAAAACGTGCACAAACTAATTCATAAAAGACAATAAGTGTAAAAATAAATTAACAAAGAAAAAAAAAAAAAAAATTCATAAACGGCAAACCGGCAAATTTTTTAAAGTTACAGCCTTTCTTTTTTTTTAAAAAAAACAAAGGTCACGTGATGCGGGTTTTTTTTTTATAATTGGGATGTTTATTGCTATCTTTGTCTTGTCTTGTCTTGTCTTGCTACTCTTCTAACACCAAAACTTATACCATCTGTAGTACCACGGCTTTTTTGAGAGCAATTCCTTTTCTTTGATAATAGTAAGTTTTAGTTCTTCAATATCTTCATCACGTCTACCCGTATCAATATCGACGTCAATTGCCTTAACGAAAAAATTACATTTCTTGTTTTTCCATATGATGTATGTTAAAACCATCAAAATCAAACAAAAAACATTTAAATTAATCTTAAAAAAATTGACAATATCAGCTTTATTGGTTGGGAATAATCCAATCCAAAGTTCAACGCCTAAAATGATCAAATTTAAAATTACCCCCCACCATGAACCAATTACTCCAACCATTGATTTAAATACCAATTCATCGGTGCTTCTATTATTGAATTTTAAAACTTGACGGAATCTGATATGCACCAAACAGATTGATAACCATGTGAAAATTGATGATAATCCAGATAATGCCATTAACCACGAAAATACTTCAGCTTGCTTGGATGATGCAGCTAAGAATCCAAGTGATCCAAACAATAATGACGTTACAATTCCAACTAATGGTCTACCATTTTTATCAATATATCCAAAGATTGATGGTGCAAATCCTTGATGGGCTAATGTTGCAAAAGTTCTGGATGTTGCAAAAACTGCGGAATTCGCAACTGATAATACGGCAATTAGGATAACTCCATTCATTATTGATGGTACAACTTTAATGCCTGCATTTCTCACAGCAATAACAAATGGTGATGCTTCAACTCCATGTGAATACTTTCCAATTAATCTTGAATCATTATAAGGAACTAAAAGCCCAATTATTGTTAATGAAACCATATAAAATATTGTAATCCTCCAAAACACTTGTTTAGTTGCAGATGGTAATGTTTTTCTAGGATTTTCAGTTTCGGCTGATGTTAATCCAACTAATTCTGTACCTGAAAATGAAAATGCCGCAGAGACAAAAACTGAGCAAAACCCTTTAATACCATAATTAAATGCTCCAGGTTCTCTCCAAAATTTACCACCAATAAATCCAGTTTGTGATCCAGCTCCACCACAATTAATGACAACACCCAAAATACAAAATCCAACAACTGCAACAATTTTGATTACAGAAAACGTAAATTCAACTTCTGCATAACCTTTAACTCCAAAAAGATTGACACATATAATAATTGCATAAAAAATTCCAACCCAAATTGCAGGATTAATACTATTGTTCCAATATTGCATTGTCATTGAACATGCAACCAATTCTAATGGCAATCCAATCAACCATTGTAAAAGGTAATTCCATGACATACAAAACCCCCATGCAGGTGATATGAATCTAGTAATAAGTGATAAGAATGAACCTCCAACTGGGTATCTTACTGCCAATTCACCTAATGCTTGAATTGTTGAAAAAATCATTGTACTAATTAAAAAATAACAAATGAGTAACGATGCTGGTCCTCCACTACTAAGTGCTGCACCTGAACCAACAAAAAGGCCTGTACCAATTGAACCACCAATGGCAATCATTTGAATATGTCTATTTTTTAAATCTCTTTTCAATGGTGCATTTGCATTCAAAACATTAGCCTTTTCAACATCTGATAAATTAGGATCAAGACTAAACTTGGTATTATCCATTCTTTTGAATCCATCAATGAATTTTGCCCAGCCTTTAAGCTCATCGTTTTTGATAGCTTCGATTTTTGTTTCAAGCATTAATAAACTACCACCTGTAGAAAGCATCTTTCAAATGATTTTATGTTTTTTTTTCTTTGTTACTCAACTTATGATCTTAATATATGTTTTATTATAACTAACATTTGATTCTTGAAAAGATTGAAATAAACTGCCAGTTATATAATCTTTCTTTTTGTTCAGAATATGATCCGATCAGAGCATAGAAACATCTCATCGCATGAAAAATGCATTTTGGATTTCCTAATTGGGTAGTCCGAGCGTGTTCCCGGATCTGCGGTATTCTGTATTGTATTGTATTGCATTGTATTACATTGATCTGACTTGTCTTAAAGACATAAAACCGTATATTCTTTTATTATATTTTCAACCCTAGAGTTATTCTGAATATTTCACTTTGTAATTGTTTTTTACAACTTAAGCTATTCTGCATTATCCCAATAGACCGCCCTAGACCCGTGTGGCTTTTATGAATAATCATCTAATCCACCAATTCACAATCACATATACAATATCAAGCGTATTTTTTACGGTTACTACTGGTTTTTACTTCTTTAATTCTTTCCAACTCTTTTAAAAATTGAGTTTTACAGAAATTCAAAAATAATGATTAAGAAAACTAGGTGAAGGTAAACAAAATTTAAAAATTTTTTACTACGCTTCTATTGACATTTTCAAAATCTTGTAATTCTTCACCTATTTTTTATTCAGCATATAAAAGACTTCTTTTTTTGGCTATAGAAGTATTTAAATTGATCTATATACCCATTAGACACCCCTTTGATTGCCACTTCTCTCACTAAATCCTTACAACAAATAACTTGTCATATCTTGATTGCTGGCGTGAGGACTGAAAAATTTAAATTGGCCTGCAAATATTTGACACTCCTCTCAGAATAGTTTCTATCGTCCCATTACGACTACAGAATGTTTTCATTTTTACATTCAATCTGGCATCGATTAGATACAGGTTTTTATCCCTTTTTAATTGAAACTATAGAAAATTGACAGCTAATGATTAAAGATAAAAAACTTTGTAATTCTTAATGCAAAATATAATGATTTGTTTCGTTAACTATAGATTGTGACGTATCAATAAAACGACTTTTTTTTCTGACAAGTTTGAAAGAAGAGTACATCTGATAATCCTTGAAATCAGGAATAAAAAAATATGGTATTTTGTTTTTTTCTTCCTTTTCTTTATTAAATTGTAAGATTTTTGATGTATGTCAATGAATTTTGAAACAAAGTTAATAACTCGTTCGCAACCAGTATCAGAAGAACATGAACTGGATCGGGTTAGATTTAAGCAAATACTGAAAGATTTGCAAATTGAAAATAAATCTGAAAAAATGTATGAACCGGTTTTCATGGACTCATTTCACTCAGAGTTGGCGGATGATCATTCCACAGAAAAAGCCGATAGGAACTGTGGTTTAATCGATTTTTTCTTCAAGCATCAAACCTCAAATTTGCTAGACTTTGCAAATGCAGAGAAAAAAGAAGATGAAACTGATAAAAATCTCGAAGATTTTGATGATGACTTAGCAAGCATCTATGAAGATGAAAAATCAAAGACTAAAACAATATTTCGTTCTAAATCATTTGATGATCCGATAGAAAAGATCATTTTTGATGGTGAGAGACTTACAACTTTTCAAAGTTCGATTGATCTTATGCACGGTTTTTATCTGGAGGAATTTAGTGATACTTTTAATTTGGAAGAGGACAAAATGGAAAATACGAATTTTCCCATTGAAAATGTAAAAGCTGATAACAGAGATATTGAAGATTCAAAACCAAATCCTATTTTACCTGAGTTACTGACGAGCTCTGCAAATTCGTCGCTAGATAGCAGTAAAAGTATCCAATTTAATGATATATCAATGGCTAATATTTTGGATGATTTAGGAATCGATAATACAATGGATAAAACTGAAGATAGATTGACTTCACCCGAAAATGGTCTTAATATGACTGAGAATCAAATTGTCAACGCAATTGTTTTAAAACTTAAACAACATTTAGAACCAACATTAGAAAGACTTACTAAAGAGTCTGAAAAATATGAATTGATGAAACAGCTTTACAAACTTCCAAGCGTTTCTAATTTAAACGAGGAATTCAAATTAAAGTGCTCTAAAAAGGGTAAACAATTTATGCTCAATTTTGATAATGATGTAATTAAAGAAATGGTCAATGCTGAATTAATTAAGAAAAAAAGAAGAGAAAACGTGTTGAATAAACACTATGTAATAAGTGCCAAAGATCAGCTGAGACTAGATTTTAATAAATATAGACGTCTAGACACTATTGAAGAGGAATATGAGCATTCATTAAATTCCGAATCATGTGAACTTACAGGTAAATATAAAACGGGCAAACAAGATGAATTCGAATGTATGAAAAAAAATTACTCCAGAATAAAAGATACCAGAACGGTACCACAGTTGGAAACTCAGGAACTAATATTGATGTTACATATGATCAAGAATGGGAAGTTAAAAGATTTATCTAAAGTCGGGCATTTGGTTACTATGTTTGAAATGGATAAAAAGAATGACACTATTGGTATGCTTGACAATCAACAATTGAAAGAAACCATCTTATTGGAACTAGAGAGAAGAAAAGTCATCTAATTTATAGTTATTTTGTTTATTTGTTTATATATATATAATTTACATAATAGAAAATATTTTTGTTTTAAAAGGAAAATTCTCAATCATCCTGTTTTTGTTTCTTCTTCTTTGGTTCTGGATTTTCTGGTTGTTCTTCCGCATCACTTGCAGCTTCTGAATCATATTCCTCATCCACATCTGAATCTTCAGAGGCGCTGGCACCATCGAAATCTTCATCTGGAGATTCATCTTCATCAGCAGAACCTAAATCAACATCACCATCTGAATCAACCATTGCATTGGCCAACATTGCTTGTGCAATTTTTTCTTCGTTTCTAACCTTCAAATTCTTTGATCTAAAGAATGATTCAATTAATGGTTGTTCAGCTCTATCTATGTTACCAAAATTATGAGTTGGACCACCGTTAATCGTACTAATTTCCATATCAAAAGTTCTCTGAGCAGAACCTTGTCCAACTCTTGAGAATGTGATTGTATCAACTTCAGAATATGGAATTAAAACTGTAGGTTTTGTTAAGAACAAAGCACATTTTTCTAATGCGTATAAATGACCTTCATTCGCCTTTAATGAACAAGAAATACCAGGTAATCCATCCTTTGATTGATAAGAACCTGGAAGAACAACTCTACGTTCAGTAAAACCCTTAAAAAGATTGGATAACACCAAATAAGTATTTGAGCTGTACATTTTATTAATTTTACCCTTATATTTTTCATCAAATTCATCATCATCAATATTAAGCTCAACTTCAATTTCCTCCTGTTCATCAAATTGTAATGTTAAATATGAATATTTCGTTTGACCTTGTCTTAAAGGTGGATTAACTTGTAAAACAAGTAAATGATGCATTCCATCAAGTTTTGGTAAAGAAAATATCCTTTGAATTTGAGTATATTGTAATTTATAATCATAAGTTTTACCTCTTAAACGTAAGAAGTTGTCGTACATATCGATATCATAACGACCTCTTGGTGTAAGGAATAAGACTTCACCAAATGAGACAATAACCTTACCGACAACTTGTGTGATATCAGCCTTAGATTTTAATTCATCTACAAACAATTCAGCTTTTGTCTTTGTCTTTTCTTTTTTCTTCTCGTTTTCATCATCAGCAGCACCAGCACCATCATCATCACCATCTGCACTAGTTTTATTATCTGCATCAGGAAGATCTATATCATCATTCGTCTCCACATTTCCAGGAACATAAAACTTAATTTCCACCAGTTCATCACCAGTTCTTTCAACAGTATCATTTTCATGCATTAAATCCATTTCGACAGAAACTTCATTTCTACCACTCAAATTTGTGTTTGAAATTTCGGAATAAGGAATTTCATAGGCTGGTTTATTAGCAACATTAAATACCAATTCATTTCTAGCCATTTGAATTTTACCCCAATTCCAACCTCTTAATGCATGTTCTTTAGTTTCTAGCTGAATACTAAAATTTTTCGATAATTCATGTTTTAAACCAGTTGAATCACGTTCATCAAAACCATCTAAGATAACAACACCCTTATTCTTGGTATCAATCCTGAGTTCATAACCCCTAGAACCTCTTGACCAATAACAACTTGATAATTCATCACTTGGTAATAGGAAAGGAGCTGATTTCGTTGTGGAACCAGAAACTGATTGAGCTTTCCAACCCAAACCTGAATCTGCAATTCTCATTCTTCCAGGTAATTTAGACTGGTTAAGATATATTCTCTCATACTCGGAAGACATTTTAGATAATTGATTTTGCAAAATAGTTTTCTAAAGACAGACTAAAGGGATTTGCTGCTTTTTCTTTCCTTTACCTGTAAGTTCACTGGTAAAATATAAATGATCACATCGATAATGAGGATACAGAGAGATATTCAAAGATGGCAAAAAAAAAAAAAAAAAAATAAAAAATACAAAAATAAACGTGTCGCGCGGCGTCGACCGGCGCAACTGTTTTTTACTTTCTCTAAGAATATTCGCGATTTCAATTAATTGTCGGTTTGTGGGCGTCGTTTGTTGTCTTCATGATCATAAGTGGGTTGTGTCCATTACACATTTAGTTTCGTCTATTGTATTTCAGCTACAGTTATTAAATTATTGATAATAAAGGACACATTAAAATTTATATTAAGTTTACATCATGTCTGCCGAAGGTGAAGAAGAATTACTCGATTACTCCGACTCCGAAGAAGTCAACAACCAACAACAAACTGAAAACTTAGACGCAACTGTGAAAACCGAAGAAACTGACAAAAAAGGTTCTTATGTTGGTATTCACACAACTGGTTTCAGAGATTTCTTATTGAAACCGGAATTAATGAGAGCAATCGGTGATTGTGGTTTTGAACACCCTTCTGAAGGTTAGTATAATATACCAAATTTTACATACTAGTCTTTTCTCCTCCTTTTTCAATAATTATCAAATCATATCATATCATATCATCTCATATCTCACACTAATCTATGATCAATATTGGTAGTGATTTGCTTTGTGTCATATTCTTATCTGTCGGGCCTCTTTTTTTCTTTTTTTCTTTTTTTCTTCTTTTTTTTTTGCAATTTTCATACCCTTATCATGATAATCATTATGTTTGTTATTACTTAGATTATATTATCATATAATATAATCATTCAAGTAAGTTGAAAATTCAACTCATAATATTACAAAATTTTTGTAATATTGTTTGCTTGATTTTTTGTTGGCTATTAAAGTCATACATTTCCACATATATTTGAATTTGTTTTAAATCCTTATATCAATGGACGATTTAAAAAAATTCTCATTGATTATAGATAGAATAATTACAGAGCAACACAAGCTGATTTGATATCCATCATTTTGATGTTTATTGTTTGATTTTTTATTTTTTTTGAGCTAGGAAAAGTGAATAGTGCTGGATAACTTTATTAAAACATAAAAACTAACAAAAACTTTTTTATCTCTTTTGATTTTTATTTTTATTTTTATTTTTATTTTTTTTTTACTTTTTTGCAGTTCAACAATCATGTATTCCTCAATCTATTTTAGGTAATGATGTTTTATGTCAAGCAAAATCAGGTTTAGGTAAGACTGCAGTCTTTGTTTTATCAACATTACAACAATTAGATCCAACACCAGGTGAAATTTCAACTGTTGTTATTTGTCATACTAGAGAATTAGCTTATCAAATTAAAAATGAATATACTAGATTTTCAAAGTATATGCCAGATGTTAAAACAGAAGTTTTCTATGGTGGTGTTCCAATTCAAAAAGATATTGAAGTTTTAAAGAATAAAGAAACTTGTCCACATATTGTTGTTGGTACACCAGGTAGATTGAATGCTTTAGTTAGGGATAATTTAATCAATTTAAAACACATTAAAAATTTTGTCGTTGATGAATGTGATAATGTTTTAGAGAATATTAATATGAGAAGGGATGTTCAAGAAATTTTCAGAGCAACTCCATTTCAAAAGCAAGTTATGATGTTTTCTGCAACTTTATCAAATGAAATGAGACCAATTTGTAAGAAATTTATGAAGAATCCACTTGAAATTTATGTTGATGATGAAAAGAAATTAACATTACATGGTTTACAACAATATTATCTTAAATTAACTGAAGACAAGAAAAATATTAAATTAGCTGAATTATTAGATTCATTAGAATTTAATCAAGTTATTATTTTTGTTAAATCAACTAAAAGAGCAACTGCATTAAATCAATTATTAGTTGATTCAAATTTCCCATCAATTGTTGTTCATTCTGGTATTCCACAAGAAGAAAGAATTCAAAGATATAAATTATTCAAAGAGTATAACAAACGTATTTGTGTTTCAACTGATGTTTTCGGTAGAGGTATTGATATTGAAAGAATTAACTTAGCAATTAATTATGATATGCCAAGTGAAGCAGATCAATATTT
>JAJMES010000334.1:8048-20214 GCA_030574275.1 Pichia sporocuriosa
TTTTTTTTTTTTTTTTTTTTTTTTTTTTTTTAACAGGCTCAGCCAAATCAAACAAATTGGAAGGAAAAGCAAAAACAAAAAAACAAGAAATGAAATTTTGTTTTGCCTTCATATGAAGACATTCTTTAAGTGGTTAATTGCAGTTGATGGAAAATATAAGATATAAATATAAAGAATTATAAAATGTCAACGATAAATACACCTACTGTTCCAGGAACTCCAGGAACTCCATCAGCAACTCCCTCAGCAACTCCCTCAGCAACAGCAGCAAATACAGCAGCAACAACAACAAATACAGCAACAAATGCAGCAACTCCATCAGCAAATACGGTCGTAACTCAGGCTCAGACTTCAGTACCAAAGAAAAAACAAACAAATAAAGTATCTCAATCAGAGAACCATGAGGTATTATCAGATGCAGTGGCAGCATCTGGTGTGAATATTCGTGCAGAAGAAGAGGCAATGGTTACAGGGTTATCAATTTCAAAGAGACAAATTGAACAAAATTCATTTCTTAAACCAAGTCAATTAAATTGGTTTATGCAAAAGACACTTGAAGAACAAGGTATTAAATCAGTTGAAATGGAAAATGAAGTTTCTAATTTAATATCTGCCTCTTGTGAATATTATATGACACAAATACTCTCTGATACAATTGTTATGATGAGACACAGAAGGCATATCTCAGATTCAGATAAGGGTAAAATTAAAATTAATGGTAAATCTAAAATTTCTAAATCTTCAACAAATTCGCATTCCGGATTAAACAGTAAATCTGAAATTTCTAAAGCACTTAGAGATATTGCATCCAAACATAAAGAACGTGAAGAAAAGAGAATAAGGAGAAGAATATTTTTAGGTTTAGAAGAAGAAAAACAAGAAGAAGATTTGGTACAAGATCATAAACAGACAAATTTAACAGCTTCTTTGATGATGAGTGGCTCAAAAAAGAAGAAATATTCTTGGATGCAATCATCACCTTCAACATCTAGTTCTATAAACTCTCGTGGTGATAATGGTATCAGATATAGAGAAGCACGTGAAGAACAAGCAATTGTTTTGAGAGATTTGATTGCTGCCTTAGAAAATAGAAGAATCGGTGTTTCAAATGCTTTACTTAAAGGATATGCCCGTTTGAGGGATTGATAGCCTTGTCATTAATTATATTACTCTACTGTTTATTACTCCAAATTTTTATGTATATTAGTTCCATCATTATATAGAATATTATTACCTTTTCTTGTTTTTCCCATTTATTTTTTTTCCTTTTTCTTTTTTTTTCATCCTTTTTTTATTTTTATTTTTATTTTTTTTTTTTTATGTAATAATTTTTATCTTTCTACGTTTAGTGACTCCGTTTAATGGCTTCGTGGTTCTCTTCAAACATTTCACTAGGCTATCATCAACACTTTCATTATCGTCGTTGTCTTCGGAGGCAGAAGAAGAAGAATAATTAAATGCTAATCCAGTTTGATTCTTTTTCTCTTTTTCAAGCTTAGATTTAGAGAATTCTTCAAAAGCTTTTTTCGCTTCAATATCAAAGTAATCATAATCATCATCATCATCCTTATGGTTTTGATTGCTATTTTTCTTATTATTATTATCTAAATCTTCAAATTGTACACGTTTTCTTTCTAAATTATTCATGATATCATGTAAATCTTCTAATTCTTCAACCCTTTCCTTTTCCTTTTGTTGTTCAGTTAACCTTTTTTCCAATTGTTCCATTCCAGTCTCTTCACTTGTTAATCCATTACGTTTATTTTTCCCACCTTTTTGTTCTAACTCCTTTAATCTTTCATCTTCTTTAACTTCTTTCTCTAATCTTAAAATCATTTCGTCTATACTTTCATTGACTTTAATATCTTTTGGCTTTTCATAATTTTTTTTACACCCATTTAAACATTGATAATCACCATTTTTTGGATCCGTTTCAAAAATCAATTCACTATAACATCTTGGACATCGAACATTGAACCTAATGATTTTAATACCCAAATAGTCTCTATCAGTTGTTTCTTTACGAGCATTAAATTTTCTAGATTGTGCAATATATTCATTACATTTCAGGCATTTCATTGAAAATGGTGCCATCAATCTAACACTTTGAGCTTTAGATCGTCCATCTTTACCTTTTTTGGGTTGCTTTTGTGAAAACCTAACCTTAGATGGATCAACTCCGGGTGGATAATACCTGTTAATACCTTTCCTTTCACTCATTGTCCAACATGAAAGATCTAATCAACAAAACAATAACAGCAAAATAAAAAAAGGGGGAACAAAAAAAAGAAAAAAAGAAAAAAAGAAAAAAAGAAAAAAAGAAAAATTTGCCGCGCCTTGATTTTTCTCATTTTTTTTTTTTTTGTTTTTGTTTTTGATTTTGATTTTGATTTTGTTTGACATGTTTTTGTCTATTTTCTTTTCCCTTAATTGGTTTATTCTTTCTAATACATTGAACAAACAACAATGGATTTCAATTTGGAAGAAAATGTTAATCAATTTTCAATAGATTTACGTCCAAATGAAGATTTTGATTATTCTTCATATTTCAATACCGTCTCTGATGCTCTTGCAGCTTCACCTTTGAATATCTTAGGTAACAACATATTTGAAAATTTCAAACAACTTTTATTTTATGTCCCAGAAACAAGAGATACTAGGAAAATATCCGCAATTTATTTTACATTGACTAAATCTATACAAGCAGAAGTTGAAATTATTGGAGTTGAAGGTTTCAATATTGACGCGTCAGAACATAAACAGGTTTTATATTATTATATTTATTTAATATTTGTTTCAGTTCAATATTTGATTGTTTTATTCACATCAGAAGAAAAGAAAAGGGGGAAAACAAATTCTGATAAAGATTTAGATCAAGATAATGCGGATAAAAGGAGAATGAATGCATTAAATACAATTTTATCTTCAATTTTAAGTACATTATGTGAATTGTTGAATAATCAATTATCAACAATTTTACAAGGTGAACAGGAACCTGTTGAATTTTGTGATGTAGTATTAAAATCTGCTTATTCAATAATGATGTCAAAGGAATTGGTTAAAGAAAAAAATAATAAATCCCTACTTGTAGATTTATTATGTATAATTGCCAAAAATCATCAACAAAATAATCAAGTTTCTCATCGTTTAACGATGGCACTGCCATTCTCTGAAAATTTGGCTGAACCTATTGCGGAAATAATTTCAAAATCTGTTAAATCATTTGATAATAGAACTTTATTACAAGATGTGTTAGATTCTTTATCATTAATTGATTCTGTTGGTCCTAATTTAGCAAAAAATATTAGTATATTTCTTATTAAATTATCTGAAAATTTAGGACAAGATTTAGTATCATTTATTGATTATTTTACAAAATTTAAAGATTCTTCACCAACAATACGTGCAGCTTTAATGATTTGCTATGGTAACTGTGTAAATTCATTATCATCATCTTTGGAATTGTTAGATGAATTTAAAGAAATAATAAATTCTTTAGTTGAATCTCTTGAAACTCAGTTATTAGATAATTATCAAATTGTTCGTCAGAGATGTTTTCAAGCTCTAGAATTAATTCAATCAAATGGTCGTTCTTTAATAAAAAATAATGATTATTTATTTCGTTGGTCATTGTTTTCATTGAGACATTTAGAAGATAAATCGAGTTTTGTTCGTAAAGCAGCTATTGAATTACTCAAATCTATTATTATAAATCATCCTTATAGTGCAGATGGTGGTAAACTTGCTTGGTCATTTTATTGGGATAATTATGTTGATTGTACAAGGAAAATCAAACAGTTTGATAATGGTGTTACATTTAATATTTTAAGGAAAAGAGACTCTGAAAATTCTGAACTTGCTGTTATTTTAGAAGATGATGAAAATAAAGATGATGTTAAAGAATTATTTAGTATTGTATTAGGTGCAGTACCTAATACCGATGAAGAATTTTCAATTGAACAATTGCCTAGCGATATTGTTGCAATAGAATTGAAAAGAAAATATTGTTATGATGCTTGTGTTTTTATACGAATTTTAGATAAAACATTTGAAATTGCTGGAACTTTACTTAATTCCAAGAATAAAAGTGATGCAGTTTCCGCAATTGAATATTTTACATTAGGTGATGCATATGATATAGAATCATCTAGAATTGGTATAAGGCAAATGTTACATTTAATTTGGAAAAGTGGATCTAATGAAGATGGAAATAAAATAGTGGAAAAATTAATTGATTCTTATATTACAATGTTTTTAACACCAAAGCAAGATGAATCTGAACAGATGAAAATAATCTATACTGCTACTTCATTGATCAAATTAACATATAACTGTAGTATGGCAGATTTAATTTCACTAGAAAAATTAGTTGTTGAAATCTATAAAGGTAGATTGATTGAAACTACAAAAAAGGAAAGAGAAAAGGAAAATTATGTTGAAAAATTCAAATATTGGATTACGCCTCAAGTTGTCGACGCAATATGGAATAGTTTTGTTTATCCTAAATATGTCAAAGAAAAAAAAGGTGCAGCTATTATACTGAGTATGTTGGCATTAGCTGATTACAAAATTGTTTATAAGAAAATTGATCTATTGTTACGATTTGGTTTAAATTTAACAGATATTAATTATCAAATTGCAAGCTTTACTTGTATTGCATTAAGAAGAGTTATACCTAAAAAAGTTACAAAGAAATATTTATATCCAAATTTTGAAAGTTCTATTGAACATTTGAAAAAGATAGTGTTGATTAATACAAATGATGGTAACTGGTATAATTTAGCTGAAGAAGCCTTGAATACTTTATATGAAATTGATTTTAATTCAGATCAATCTGCAACAGAGGTTTTAAAATTGAAAGCATTAAGTATTTTTAATGACAATGAAGAAGGAGAGGATAAAACAGTTGCGTTGAGCCAATTTTTATTTTTGTTAGGTCATATTGGACTGAAAACGATTATTTATCTCGAAAAATGTGAAACAGATTTCAAGAGGAAGAAACAAGATAACGAAAATAAAAAAAATGAACAAGATATAGAGCTTGATATGATTGGAGGAACTAATGAAGATGAATTTACAGATGCAGTGCAAAATATAAAAGAGAAAGAACTTTTATATGGCTCAAATTCTATACTTGCCAAATTTGTACCTTTATTGCTTGAGATAATTACTAAACCTAAAAAGTACAATAATGAAATTTTACAAAGACAGGCTACTTTATGTTTTGCAAAATTTATGTGTATATCACCTAGATTTTGTGAAAGTCATCTTGGCCTATACCTTTCACTAATGGAAAAATCTAGAGATTCAATTGTTAGAAGCAACTTAGTCCTTGGATTGGGGGATGTAGCAGTTTGCTTTAGTAATATTATCGATGAAAACAAGGGCGCATTATATAGTGAATTACACGATAAAGATTTAACAGTTCAAAGGACATGTTTAATGACGGTTACATTTTTGATTTTGGCTGGGCAAATTAAGGTTAAAGGGCAACTATCACAATTAGCAAAATTACTAGTTCATGAAGATCCAGGATTGAAAGAAATGTCTCAATTATTTTTCCAAGAATTGGCAACAAAAGATAATGCTATTTATAATGGTTTTATTGAAATGTTGAGTGGGTTAAATCAACATTTGAATGAACCATCGCCAATCGAGGAACCGTTCCCATTAGATAAATTTGAGGAAGTTATTAAATTTGTTTTACCATTTATCAATAAAGATAGACAGCGTAATCAGTTAATCAAGAAGTTAGACAGTAGATTGAAAACATGTACTAAACCAGAGAAGGTAAGATATGCATTTTGCTTGAAGGAATTAATTAGGAGGGATGAAACAGGTGTGAAGAAAGGCACTGACAGCGAAAAATCTAAATATTACAGGGAGGTTTTAGATAAAATAAATGATTTTGAAGTATAGAGTGGGTAAAGGATTCAATATAGATAGGATAAACATATATTTATTTATGTAAAACTAATCTTTCTTTTGAGATCTGTCACCAAAAAATTCATCAGGGTGATTGAAAACATTTTTAGCAGTAACACTACCTAATTTGTAATCTAACGGTAATTGTTTGGAATATAGTTTTCCGGATTCTAAATGATCTTTAACAAGATCTGCTAAACCTTGGTGAAATAAAGGATCACCATTCAATGATTCACATCTCACTACCTTTTCAGGATTTTCAACAGCTTCTTTTAATTCAATATCAATTTCATGTAATGTTTCAATATGATCTGAAGTGAATGCAACTGGAACTATGACGACACCTGGAATTGAATCAAATTTAGTCATTCTTTGACATGTTTTCTCTGTTTGAGCACCCAACCAAGGCTTTGGACCAACCTGTGATTGCCAAGTAAGTCTATATGGATTAGAAAAATTCAATTTTTGCATAATTGCATAAACAGTTGCAGAAACTTCGGCTGGATAAGAATCACCCCTATTGATAATATCCATTGGTAAAGAATGAGCTGAGAATTGAATAACAACATCGTTTCTAATATTTTCAGGGAATTTTAAAAGTGATTCATTGATATGTTTGGTAAATGTATCAATTAAACAAGGGTGTTGTGGCCATCTATCAATAATTGACCAATTTATTTGCCCATTTGGATCATGGATTTTTGATAATCTGTACAAATCATTAATAGAAGATGCAGTTGTTGAATAACTAAATTGTGGATATTGACTAAATGCAACAGCTCTAGTAACACCATCAGCTAACATTTTTTTCAGGGTTTCTTCGGTCAATGGATTTGCATAACGGAATGCAACATATGGAGTATGTGGTGCAGTTTCTGGAGAGATTTCATCTAGACGTTTACAAGCCTTTGATGCTTGAAATTCTGACCACTTACGAATTGGTGATCCGCCACCGATACGTTTGTAGTATTTTTCAATCATGGGAGTCCTTCTCCAAGTGATAAATTTAGCAATGCTATTTTGGAATGGCCCTAATGGAATCAAATCACCGTCTGAAAACAAACGGAATAAGAAATCTCTAGTTTCAGGAACGGTTGAAGGGCCACCCATATTCATGAACACGACGGCTGTTCCGTTAGATTTTGGTTTTGATGAAGTTGATAAGTGACGAATAAATGTTCTCAACATTGTAGGACCTGTTTCTATTTGTACTATAAGTAAAAGAAAAATTAATAGATAATAAAGATGGAAAAGAAAAAGGGACGAAACTCAAAAGAAGAAGGAAAGAAGGCAAGGAAAAGAAGACAAAAAAAAAAACGGATGTGACGTGTATTTATTTGCGTTTGGAAGAGCTGATGAGATGGAATGGGAAGATTAAGGTGAATATGTTTATATATCTCTTTGTTTTGTTTTCTTTTTTTCAGATTATAGTAATATCTAATCATGTCCTTTGATATCCAATGGGATACTATTTGTAATGATGAACGGTTGGCATTATCACTGAAAGAGTTTTTAAATTCGAAATTATCAAGTTTAGAGTTACCGCATTATTTGGCCAACCTGCAAGTTGTAGATTTCAAATTTGGAGAAACTGCACCAGATATTACAATAAGAGATATAGATATACCCTTCCATGAATTTTATGTTTCAGCAAATTCTGTTTCAGAAAATAATACAGATGATAATGTCGATGATGAAGGGGACGAAGACGAAGATGAAAGTGAAGAAAATACCGATGAATCTGATACTGGGAATGTTACTGATCGATATAAACTTGATAGGATGAATAAAAACAATTTAGATAATGGGAAATCAAAATATAAATCCAATTTAACATCTAAAACCAAATTTAAATCCAAACCAAAAGCTCAATTTATGCCAGATTCAAAAAATTCAAGGCCACCATCACCACTTCCATTTATCAACAGCCATAATTCTCTATTAATGCCTAGAACTAGTTCAGGATTGACCCCAACTATGGGACACCTTGGAGTTGGATTAGGTGGATTTGGTATGGCTGGAGGAAACAATCAAAGCAATGGTATACATCAAAACTATAATTCTTCGAGTAATGGAAGTGGAAGTATGGAATCAGAGAATGAATATTTTCAACCATTATCATCATCATCATATAAAGAAATTAAATATGAAGATGGTAAGATGTTTCAAAACCTTTTGAAGGGTATGAACAATGTCAATTTATATTCTGATGTTGAAATCAATAATAATGATATTATGAATAACAATGAAAGTTATAATTCTAGTGATAAAGTAGATTTTGAAAAAATGGATACAAATCTTGATATTCAATTGTCTATGGATATTGATTGGGATTCAAAATTATACATTGAAGTTATATGCGATTTGTTAGTTAATTATCCAGCACCTGAATTTATAAGGTTACCAGTTAGATTAAAGATTACAGATTTGAAAATACATTCACTTTTGGTTGTAGCTTATATTGCAAAAAAAATATTTATATCATTCCTTTGTGATATTTATCACGAATTTGAAGATGATGAATCAGATAATAATATAGTAAATAATAATTTTGAAACTAGGCAAGATTCGAGGCGATCAACTAATACAAATATAAACATCAACAAAAATACAAAAGGAAAGGAACGTATTGATATTTTACAAGATATGAAAATTGAAGGTGAAATTGGAAATTTATCGGAGGGGAGTGAATTGTGGAAGGATAGTATATTAAAAACATTTGAAAATGCACATCAATTGAATGAAAATGTAAATGCTGGCGTAAGTAATTTGTTTCAATATAAAATACCACATGAAACAAACAGTGGTGCTAATATTTTATCAGGATTTAGCAACAGTGATGAAATTGGAGAAGGTAATGGGCTTGTTTTACGAAATATTGGCAAAATAGAGAAATTTTTGATGTCTGCATTTAGAGGTTTGATTATTGATGAATTGGCATGGCCAAGTTGGATTGAACTGGATTTTAATGAAACACAAGAAGAAGACGGAGAAGAAGGAGAAGAAGAAGAAGAAGATAATGAAGAAGAAGAAGAAGATAATGTTGATGAAGAGGAAGAGGAAGATAATGATAAAGAGGGAGGCAATGGTGGTAATGATGCTGATGTTGAAGGAAATGGTGTAGAAAATTTTGAAAATGATAATGACAACAATAACAAAATCAATATTAACGAAACAAGCAACAATAGTAATAAGGATATTACAGGTAGAGATAGACCTATTGTTGATAAAGATTATGAAGATCAGATAGGAGGAATAGATGGTGGATTAATAAAAGGTAGAACCCATAATCGAAAATCTAGAAGAGAAAGCAGAGGTAACAATGAAAAAGATGATCGTGGTTTCCGCAATTACCGTAGTGTGAGTGGAATGAGTTCAATACCTTCAACATCTGCAATTGACGACTCCTCCTTATATTCCAGTGACAACTATAGTTATTTTACAAGTGATAGTGAATAGGCTCGTTACGCGCAGGAGGATTTGTTTACGGATTTTATTTTTGGACCTTTTTTTTTTGGGGTTGTTGGATCTTTTTTTTTTTTTTTATTTATAATCTTTTCTTTTTTTTACTTTTAAGTTTCCATTATAATTATTAGATTTCACTGTATAGCTTGATAATTGTATAATATAGTTTTTGGAGAAAATGTTTGGTTTTGTCTGTAGAGGATTTCATTCTAGTGTTAGGAATCAAGCAAAGAATCATTACGAACGTTTGAAAATTCCTCATGATGCATCAATTTCGGAGATTAAAAATAAGTTCAAGAAAATATCATTAAAGCTTCATCCTGATATTTTGAAATCACAAGGATTAAGTGATGATGAATTGAGTTTGAAATCAGATGAATATCTGAAAGTTAAGAAAAGTTATGAAATATTATCAGATAGTGATAAAAGGAACGAATATGATCTTCATTTGGGTATTAGACGAAGGGAAGGATCATCAACTGATAGTTTCTTTAAGAGGCCTGGAAATACCTTTCATTTTCATGAAAAATATCGCTATAATGATGTTCCACATTTTGATACGAAAAAGCATCAGGAAAGGAACGAAAGAATTGAGAAACGTTATAAGTACAATCAAAAAATGAATCAAACAGTTGATCAATTTGGACGTGATTTATATTCTAGGAATTTAGGTAACAGTGGTCCAAGGAAGGATATTTATCGTGAGTATAAATATCAACCAAATATTCATGATGACGAATCTGAAGGTAAAAAAATTGCCATTAAAGTTGTCACGGGAGTTATCGGAATTTTTGTGATGTGGTATTTAATATGTGGGAATTTTACTACTGAAGTAAGTGAAAATAAGAAAACAAAACCTGCAATACCGAAAGACGTTAATGATAAAGGTAAGGATGAAGGAGAATTGGAAAAAATGGATAAAACAGTTGAAGATGGAGGATCAGATACTGAAATAGGGGGTAAAAATCAAACTAGTAGAAGTGGTAGTAAAATGAATGTGAATAATTCATATGGAATGATGCTTATTAAGGGTAAAGAAAGAGATGATAGTTTAGAACAATCAAAGGCAGATGATAGTTCTAGCTAATTATAAATATATATTACAATATATATTGTTTTTTTTGTTACCTCATGTATATAGCTGGATATATATGATAAATGTAAACATTTAATTGAATGAAATGATAGATTTTTATACGAAAAATAGTTATATCAAAAAAAAAAAAATAAAAAAATAAAAAAAAAGAAAGAAAAGGATACATAAGGGCATTCAGGGTATAGTTTATAAAATAACAACTAACAATCAGTGTTACTAAGGGCACATAGAGCAGCACCAACACTTGAACCATCTTTAGCAATATTAATATGTAATCTTCGTTCACCTTTAGCACCAATTTGTGTATCAGCAATTGCATCACGTAACATAGTTCTAAAACCAGGATAAAATTCAACAACGGCACCATCGACACCAACATCAACTTCAACATTATGACCTTTAAATGCATCAATTTTCATAGTCAAAGCAGAGATTGGAATTGAAGCTAAATGTGAAGCTCTTTTAGAAATTGCCCTTGTAATTCTTTGAATTATTAAACGTTCATCGACAGTTGTTGGTAATCTTAACATATTTTTTAATTCTAATTCAGTTGCAATTAAATTAGTTGAATCATCAATTTCAAATAATGACATACCTTCAGAAGATAATAACCAAGGAGTTCTTAATCTATGTGGTAAATCATCAATTGATCTATATTGATTTAATATTAAACCTTTTGAATGTAAATCTAATAAAACATTTCTTAAAATTTCACCCAGGAACATACCACTAACTCTTTTTTCAAACATATGATAACCAGGATTTGCAGAAATTTTGTCAACTAATTCATCATATTTTGTTACAGGTAAAAGTTTCAATTGATTATCAAATGAACCCCATTCAGTATTAATAACCATATGATCAATACCTTTAGATTTTAAATCATTTAAAATTTCATTTGGTAATTTTTTAATATTTTCAATTTTTTCATTATAAGCACCATTTGTACCAGTACCAAAAATACAACCAATTGAAGTTAAACCTTCTTTATTTGCACCTGTATAAGATCTTGCCAATAAAGTACCAACTGTATCATTTGCTAAAGCAGCTATATGAACAGGAATTTTTTTATCATCTAAATGAGATTGTAATAATTTAACAATATCTTTTCCAATTGTATCTTTAATATTAAAACCTTTTGTCCATCTAATTAAATTACCAGAATTTAAAGAAGTTTGTTCAACAGGGAAACTAAAAGTAAAACCTAATTTTAATTTTGAAGATTTTAAACTTTCATCTTCATGATCGAATTTTTCACCATGATGTTCTTTAACAAAATTACCAATTTTTGAAGCTAAATAAGAGAAAAGTTCATCTGAAGTTGAAGTCATTAAATCAATTGGTATTGGATTTTTTGATTGAATTAAATCAAATGTATGATCACCATTTAAAGTAACTGAACAAACTCTAAAATTAGTACCACCTAAATCTGCAGCTAATAAAACTCCTTTCTCTTTACCAGTTGGTATTGAAGTAACATAAGTTGGAATCATTGGCATTGAAATTTTACCAGATGACTCATGTGATAAACCATATTCTGCTGATTCAATAAATAATTGAACCAATTTTTGTAATCTTGATGGTTCAAGTTCGAAACTATTAACAATTTCATCAATTGCAGAAGTTAAATTTTTGGACATTTTAATGAAAGTAAAGGCGGGTGTTTGTTTGTTTGTTTGT